>PVJN01064391.1:0-10521 GCA_004026805.1 Lasiurus borealis
TGAATATCTATGCAGGGTGTTAGCCTGGGGACGGCTGGGTTGAGGGCGCCTGGGACACCCCTGCACACTTTGGGCGGTAAATACGCCGTAACAAACTGCACAATCGAACCTGTTTTTACATCGTTTGCTTAATCCCATCGCTCGGTGGCAGTAAGCACATCCATGTTGTTGTCAGCCGTCACCCCATGCACCTCCGGAAACTTCTCGTCCTCCCAGGCGAAGGCTCCGTGTCCCTTACACCACTCCCCGCGCCCTGGCTCCCCCCTTCCGCTCACCTTCGTATGGGCTGGCTGGCCCCGGCACCGCATGTGAGCAGAGTCCCAGCATGCAGCGTCTTACCCAGCCGTGCTGCAGCTGCCTCAGAGCCCCTCCTCCTGAAGGTGAATGTCATTCTGTGTGTGTGTGTGTGTGTGAGACACACGTGGTTCATCTCTTCACAGACATTTATAACTTTCTTTGACTTGATGATGATCTCAACGTGCAGGCATACCTCGTCTGACCCTGTTAATCTCAGACGCTGCCCTTTTTACACCTCGAAGGCCAGACCCTCCACCACCTGCTTTGTGGAGGTGCCCTGGATCCGACCCCAAAGGTCTCTGAGGAGAATCAGGGGTGGGGAGGAGAGGGTCCCGCTCTTATAGGACAAGGTGGGAGCTCAGCTAAAAAAATGCTGAGGCCTGCTGAAACCGGTTTGGCTTAGTGGATAGAGTGTTGTCCTGGGGACTGAAGGGTCCCAGGTTCAATTCCGGTCAAGGGCATGTATCCTTATTCAGGCACATCCCCAGCGGGGGGCGTGCAGGAGGCGGCTGATGGATGTCTCTCTCTCATCGATGTTTCTAGCTCTCTATCCCTCTCCCTTCCTCTCTGTAAAAAATCAATAAAATATATTAAAGAAAAAGAAAACGCTGAGGCCACCGTCATCCCCCACCCCTGTTTCTGGGAGGCCGTGTGGCGAGGGTGCTGACAGAGGGACCGTGTGCTGGCTGCTGGGACCCCGTAGGCCAAGCACAGGCTGCGCTGGCTGTTCGCTGGGCCTGGGGCTGTGTGGGAGGCGACACCGGAAGCACCATCGCTCTGTGCGTTTTCTGGGGAAGAAGCCCACACCTTCCCTCCACCCCTGAGGTCCAGGCACGACGCTCGCCGAGCCGAGGCCGACAGCTGCTCCTGGGAACGCCCTCTGTTCCCGGTTCTCCCTTTCCCCCCCACCTCCCTGTCTGGCTGCGTGTCCTCTCTCCCCTTCCTCGCCCGCTCTGCCCCCCGCCCCCCCTGCGGCTCGCCTATCACTTTCCCCGCCGGCCGCGCCGGCGATATCGATTTGACATTTAATCATTACAGCGGCGGCTAAAAATTCCACCACGCTTCATTAATCCCCAGGAAACGGCCATGTCGGCGGGCGGGCGGGCGGGCGAAGGGTGGAGGGAGCACGCGTGTGGGCCTCCCAGGGCCCGGGAGAGTGGAAATTTCTGTTTCCATTCGTCACGAAGCAGCAGGCCCTTCTGGAGGCCACGAGCGCCGGAGGCGGGGGCTGTGGAGGGGGTGGGGGGGTAGGGAGGGGTGCGGGAGGGAGCCGTGGGGGGTCCGGTTCCAGTCCCTGAAGGCATCCATCACCCTCCCGGACCCTGACAGACCTTGGGCGGCTCAAGGACTCGCGCCCGGAGGCGGGGCGATGAAGAAGGCCCTCTGAGGTTGCCAAGGCCGGGATCGTGTGACTTGAATAAGGTCCCCATCTGGCGCGTCTACAGCTTTTCACGAGGATCCGAGGCACAGCCCCGTGATGGGGGGAGGAGCGAGGGGAGGGTCTGCAAACTTAGCGGGTCCGTCCTCGGGGGCTGCTCAGGCCGGGCCTCTTGCCAGGCTCCCAAGGTGTCCCGGATGGTGCCGCGGGCCCCTCTGCCCGTGCACCCGGCCGCCTGCTCACCCAGGTCGGGGCCTGGGGCTGATGGGAAATGAACGTGCAGACGGGAAGAGCCCCGGAGACCAGTGGGCTTGTTAGAGGGCAGTGAACGCCCCGGCCCTCAGCCGCAGGGGAGGAGGCTCGGGTCCCTGAGCGCCGTGGCTTCGGTGCCTTGGTCAGTGTGCCCTGGCCTGGAACACTCTACAGCGGTACCTCGAGATACGAGTTTAATTCGTTCCATAACCTTGAGGCGTGGAAACTATGAGACACTCAAGTCGCGGTAAACTGGTGGGTCGTGTGCAGCCGGCCGATCCACAAGATGACTCCTATCTCAAATGTTGCTCGTGTTTCAAAGCAAAAATCGCTCGTATTTCAAAAATCTCGTATGTTAGGGCACTCGTATCTCGAAGTACCACTGTATTGTCCACCTGGATCCGTCCGTCCTGCCCACACCCCCCCTCGGGAGGCCTTCCCCGGCTCCATCCTCCCTCTTGGGGCTCCCGCAGGCCCTCCGCTCCCTCCCCGCCGAGCTCAGGGGCCCCCTGACGCCGGGCCCACCTGCGCCCCGCGGGCTGCTCCTGTGGCTGTGTGCTGTGAGGACCGGCCCGGCACCCGGGAGGTGCCCAGGTGCGGGTGAACCCTGACTCGGCAGGCGGCCTCCCGTCCCCTGGGCAAGTGGCTCCAGGGCCCATCCTCTGCCCAGGCACCATCTTTGCTCGCGGAGCACCGTTTCCGCCCAGGGTACCAGCGTCGCACAGGTGGACTCGGCTGCCCTGACGTCTGCCGTCCTGGGCCCCTGAGTGTGAATGTCACATCACACCCAAGCGTCAGAGTCACGCCTGCGTCCCCCGTGGTGTCATGGTGACTCGGATACGAAACTCGGTCTCCAGTTGGACATACAGTGGTACTTCAAGATACAAGTGCCCTAACATACGAGATTTTTGAGATACGAGCAACTTGGTATACGAGCAAGGTTACGGAACGAATTAAACTCGTATCTCGAGGTACCACTGTATCACGTTGACACCATTGATTAGGCACCTGTCCCGAGGGAGGATAGTGGGGAACTCTCAGGGCCACTGTGGGGGTGCTGGCTTTCCAGCGGGGCCCGGGAGCCCCCTTCAGAGCCCCTTGGATGAAGGGGGGCCCAGAACAGACCCTGCACCCGGCATATGCTCCCCTCAGGACCAGGCCAGACTGTGCCTAACTGCACAGCAGGAAGGAGGACAGGGGAGGCATTTCCCGGGGGGCGGGGGCAGGCCACCTGCACCTCTCGGCTCTCACGTAGCCCCGGCCCTGGTCCTCCATCCACAGCATCTGCGCGTGGAACACGGGGTTCAGGGCGCGGTGAGCTGGGCACGGTGACATCCGGGAGCCGCCCTCCCGAGCCCTGACTGGCTTTCTCAGCTGGGAAACGCCAGCGTCCGAGGGTAGCCTGGCCACAGCGGGGTCTCGACTGCTGGTGTGGGGGCGGTGAGGGGGGGCAGAGTATCTCCCAGATTTGCCCAGGAGCCGGGACGGGGAAGGACTGACCCCTCGTTCCCCGGGACCAGGAAGGAGGCTGATGTTACAAACGTGCTCTCCGGAGCCTCTGCCCGCGGTGTCAGGGGCAGGAGATGCCCTGGGGAACGGCCCTTCTGGCCGCAGTGCCCTCCTCAGGCCCAGGCCAGCTGTCCCCTGCGCCCCGGCCACGCCTGGCCCGTGAACGGAGCGTGACACACACGTGTGTGGGGCGGGCAGCGGCGGCCAGGAGTCGAATTCCGACACGGGCAGACCCACACGGCGTGCTTGTCCACGAATAGCCTCCCCGTGGTTCCAGGGACACGCCTCCATCTCATCCAAAGTGCACGCGTTCTCCGCTCCGAGCTGCACCAGCGCTCAACTGCCTACCTTTGGCCCTCAAGGCTGGGCATCGCGTTCTTTGTTCCCCGAAGTCTCACCAAGTGAAATATTAACCCCGGGGGGAAGGAAGGCCCGGAGCGCGGGAGGCAGGGCTGACCACGGACACCCGGGGTGTTGCTCGCTGACCTGGGATTTTCCGTTCCTCGGAGCCTGCGTGGCCAGCCTCACCACGAAGACGGGCAGAGGGTGGGGTGCTGGGTCCCTGGGCGGGGTGACCACAGCGGTGCCCAGCGCCCTGGGCAGTGGCGATGCTGACCTTGGCCTGCGGGAAGGATGAGGCCTGAGAGCCGGTCCTGGTTCTGCCTGCAGCGCAGCCTGGGGACCTGGGGGGTTGGGGGCCTGGGGGAGGCAGCAGGGGCCTCGGGCTTCAGTTTCCTGTAAAAAGAGGGGCCGGCGTGGCTCAGTGCTTGAGCCTCCACCTCTGAATCAGGAGGTCACGGTTCGATTCCCGGTCGGGGCACATGCCCAGGTGGTGGGCTCGGTTCCCAGTGGGGGGCATGCAAGAGAGACAGACCCAGGAGCCGGGACAGGGAGGGACCCCTCGCACTTCTTTCTTTATCACCTCGGGGAGCTTCTAGGGCCCCCCTCGCTGCCTTTATTCTCTCTCCTCCCCTCCCCCCGCCTTCTGCCTCCTGCTTCGGGGCCTCCCTTCCCTCCTCTCACGTGCCTTATCTTGGGTCTGAGGCCTCCTCTGAAGCTAGAGCACCGACCAATCTCGTCTCTTTTTACATGTTTTCAGTGGATGGGCATTCAGTCCTCTCCGGCTCCGTTTCGGACGTCCAGCACCGTGGTCTGAGAGCCGGGTACTTTCCGGAGTGGTCCTGCTGCCCCAGGCCACCTGCCCAGCTGCCAGCCCCACCCCCAATGTTGTCACCCACCTCTCTGTCCTCAGGCCTCCGGGTAGAGCAGACCCGCCTTCACCACCGCCGCCGCCTAACTCTGCCACCTCCCGGCTGCGTGGCGCGACCTTGGCCACGTTATTTGGTTTCTTCGGGGATCCGTGTCCTCGTCTATATGTGGGCTTTCGTAAGAAAGACTCCCCGTGCCACCACACACCGCGTCTGCAGAAATAGCAGCCATGATCCGCTGCAAGCTGGCACGCCCAGAACTGACCCCTCCTCCCCAGACCTCCTCCTTCGGCCCCTTTCTGTTAAACGGGGGCACGCTCCCCGGATTTCCGGGGCTCTGGGCTTGATGTCACCTTGGGGTTTTTCCTCGTCTGTTTTCTATCTCCAGAAGCCTGCCTTTCCTTTCCCTGGGCTCCGGCAGCTGCCGGCAGACAGTCTGGCGGCTCAGCGCCACGCACGGGCTCGGCCGCCTGCAGAGATGGGGGTCCTCGCTGTCAGAGTCGCTGGAAGGTTTCTTCACCCACTTTTCTGGGGAGGATGGCTCGGAAGCACGGTTGACTGGTCCGGATTCCCCTAATGCAGTGGTTCTCAACCTGTGGGTCGCGACCCCTTTGTGGGTCGAATGACCCTTTCACAGGGGTCGCCTAACACCCTCGGAAAATGCAGATATTTACATCACGATGCATCACAGTAGCAAAATTTCATGGTTGGGGGTCACCACCACATGAGGAACTGTCTGCAAGGGGCGCGGCCTTAGGCAGGTTGAGAACCGCTGCCCTAATGGATGGGGGCCGCCCCGGCTGGGCTCAGGGGGACCAGCTGCGCCCTCTTGGACTGGCTGTTGACCTGTCTGTCCGGGAGCAGAGGGCCTTCCCCAGGCACCACCGGGCGTCCTGGGGGTCCTTCCGGGGGACGTGGGCTTGAAACACGTGGGGGAGTGGGCGTTCCCCGCCAGCTCGCTCTGTGGGCTCTGAGTGGAATGAATGCAGGCTGGGTCTGGCACCCCTTGGCCAGGAGCCCTGTGCAAGGCCCAACCTGCCCGGCCTGAAGGGGAGACCCTGGCGCGCGCCCAGAGATCGGAAGTTCTGGAAGGCCCGGTCCGTGCCCCTCGCAGTGCAGCCTGGGTGCCGAGCCGGAGGCCTGGCCCCGGGCGGACACGCTCACTGACTGCCGCTGAGTGTTGGGTGGATAAAGGAAAGGTGACTGACTCCTCCGCTAAGGCTGCTCCGGGTCACGGTGCCCACGAGCTCGATGCCAGCCCTGCGGGGGCGGTAGGACCACGTGTGTGGGAGCCAGGAAGGCTGCGTTTGGGTTTGGCCTTGCCTCCCCGTGAATGCCTGCTCTTAGCTTCTCTGAGCCCCACTTTCTCCTCCTTTAAACTAGGGGTGAAGAACGCCTGCCGCTGGGGTGGGGTTCTCTGAGACGACCTGTATCGGTGTCGGTCAGAAGGCTGTGCTGTCATGGGGGTTCCCCTGCGAGCACTGAGGGGGGTACCCCCGGGCTTCCTGGTCTGAGCTTCCGGGCTGGCCTGATGGTGTCTGGGCAGACCCATGAGGGGCGATGAAGGTGGTGAGGACCGGGCTGGAGGGTTTGCCCAGGATGCCGCAGTGCACAGAGCGGACCATTGAATGTGCTTCTAGCACCTGCAGGGTTGGGACATGTGAGTGCTAGATTTTTTTTATTTTATTTATTTTTTTGCAAATCCCCATCTGAGGATGTTTTTCCACTGATTTTTAGAGAGAGTAGAAGGGAATAGGGGAGACACACAGAGAGACACATGGATGTGAGAGAGACACATTGGTGGAGCGCCTCCTACACTCACCCCAGCCAGGGCCGGGGCACCTGCAACCAAGCTTCATGCCCCTGGGCCAGAACCGAACCTGGGACCCTTCCGTCGGTGGGCCGACTCTCTATTCACTGAGCCACACTGACGAGTGCTGAGTCCCAGAATTAAGCTAATAGTGGGGGTGAGGTGGGGAGGGGAGGAAAGCATTTCAGCAGAGGGAAGTACATGTGTGAAGCCATGACTCCCTCCTGTCCTTGGTGTGCCGAAGGGTCTGAGGGTCATGCCCTCGGCAGCCACTCCAAGAACCCCACAGTCTGTGCGAAAAGAGAGGGTCCACTCTGCAAGTGAGCCTCCTGGCAGGCGCCCCATGAGCCCACACAGACCTGCCCACCTCCCTCCTCCTGCACTGGTCACAGGCCTGTGACTGCAGGTTCTGTGTGACCCCACTGGGCGCTTAGTTCATGAGTCAGTCCCATCCACTGTGGCGGCCCCGGTCCCAGGTCAGTGCGTGGTTCCCACTGAGCGAACCTTTATTCAGTGAGGGAATGAGTGAGAGAATGAGTGAGGGAATGAATGAATGGAGGTGAGAGGAAGCACCAGTGTACTTAGCACCTGTATTCTCTTCTATGTTGCTTTTCTATGCTTTTAGTACAGTGGTGGGCAAACTCATTGTCAACAGAGCCAAATATCAACAGGACAACGACTGAATTTCTTTGGAGAGCCCAATTTTTTAAACTTCAACTTCTTCTAATGCCACTTCTTCAAAATAGACTCGCCAGACCGTGGTATTTTGTGGAAGAGCCACACTCAAGGGGCCAAAGAGCCGCATGTAGCTCTCGAGCCGCAGTTTGCCAACCACGGTTTTCATGTGAGCGTTGCATAGAGGCAGTGGCCAATAGGTGTATACTTGACTCATGGTCTACTGGCTGACAGCAGCCTGGGGAGCTAGGCCCATGCCTGGCCTGGTCCATAGACTGGTGGCTTCTCCTCCTCTTCCCTCTCCTGCCAGCGGGTCCCTGTGGCAAGTCGTTGCCTGTGGCCAGGCCCCGAGGTTGGTGGGTGTGGCCTTTACCACAGGATAAATCGCGCTGCCCTGTATGTGCAGCTTTCACAGTGAAACGAAGAGGAGTTAACAACTATGATACAACCGTGGGCAGCACCGATGCAATGATTAAAGGTAGATTAAAAACACAGCCCTGAGCTGGCTGGTGTGGCTCAGTGGTTGATCATTGACCTATGAACCAGGAGGTCAGGGTTCGATTCCCAGTCAGGGCACATGCTGGGGTTGTGGGCTCAGTCCCCAGTGCAGGGTGTGCAAGGAGGCAGCCGATCAGTGATTCTCTCTTATCATTGATGTTTCTGTCTCTCCCTTTCTCTCTGAAATCAATAATGTATGTATGTTTTTAAAAATGCACTACTTAAACATCGCCTGCGCGTTTCAAATAGCTACACTGATTGACAGATCCCTGCATGGAACAAACACATTATTTATTAGTGGACAATGTTCAAAGACCAGGGATTGGATAATACAACAGAATGGAAAAGTGTGACCTTCAGTTAGTGATAATGACAGAACCCATCGCTCCAAGGTGCACTTTGTCTGCACCCCCAACACGTTCCTTATTCTCCCCAAGTACTTCCCCCCCTGTCCGACGGAAACAGGATGCTCGCTGGCTTGCTCGCTACACCATCGCTGCTGTACAGATTGAATGTGGTCTTGGAAGTGAAGGTGTTTTGTGAACCACAAAGGCTGCAGAAACAGAGAATTATTATTATTATTACATTTTTATTAAAAATAAATCTGAATAATATTTATAGAGGATGCAACATTGCTACATTTCTAGGCACACGGGGGTGGTAGGGACATCAGCCCTCAGCAACCCCCCGCCCCTAAGCCAGAACCCACAGAGCAGGGAAATGGGAGAGCCTCCCAGAAATGCAACTGGCAACGTCTGTCCCTAATGCATGCACTTAGTCACCTGCAGTCATCTCCGATCAAGGGAACCCTACGGTAACCCCAGGCGGACAGGCCTGCACACGGCTGCAAGGGAGAAAGCGGGACCCTCCCGGCTTGTATCGCCCTGGACCCTCCAAACCGGGATGTGGCGTTGCTTCCACGTGGCCTCCAGGGGACCCACATCCACGCCACCCGGGCACTGTGTGTAGGGCAGTGGGTGGTTAAACCCACGTGGTGGGGCTCCGTATCCCAGAACCCTGAGTTGGCATCTCCAACGATGAGCTCAGGGAATCTGTATGTTAAATAACCCCAGGTTCCAGAACAACTACGTGGTGGAGTCGGTTTGATACTAGTCTACTAAGGGCCATCTTGTCTTTTTTTTTTTTTTTTTATAATATAACTTTTTACAAAATATACTTTTTGTTGATTTCAGAGAGGAAGGGAGAAGAAGAGAGGTTGAAATAGCAATGATGAGAGAGAATCATCGATCAGCTGCCTCCTGCCTGCCCCACACGGGGGATCAAGCCTGCAACCCAGGCACATGCCCTGATTGGGAATCAAACCGTGACCTCCTGGTTCACAGGGCGATGCTCAACCACTGAGCCACACCGGCCAGGTGCATCTTTATTATCTTAAGGCGAAAGCAGCCTTTTCAGAAGGGGGAAATGACTGGTGTAGGGAGAAGAGGACTTTTTTTCTGAAGGAAAAGGAAATACGGATGGGATGGACTAAGTGAAGTCATGGCTGTGGCGTGTGTGACTGTTTTAGGAGCACGTTTGAGTGGTGGCATGGAGATGTTTTATTCAGGTAGCAGGCCGCCGGCGTGCGTGGCAACGGAGTGACATGAACAAGGAGAACGCGGGCCAGGCATCGAGCCAAGCCTCCTGACGGGGTGAAGGACAGGAGTCACAGAATCACTCCACGTTGCTCGGTCGGCAGGGCGTCAGTCCGTTCAGGGGGAAACAGCGGTTGGGCAGCATCTGGGAAAACAAACCCGTCGCGTGGTTAGCGTTTCTCTTTTTCTTCTGCCTGAAGCTCTGTTATCCTAAGTCACAGGAAGCCAGAGTCTTGCCCAGTGAAGATGGGGCTCAGGACAGATGTGGAGGGCAGGACGGAGCTACCGTTCTGGCCGGGAGCCAGGACATGGGGAAGTAGAGAGTCGGCCTGAAACGGCTTCCAGCATCATCCCGTGGCCTCGGGCCCGCCCTCGAAATGCTGTCTGCCCCCAAGGAGGTGGCGTTTACTGGGAACTGGCCCTGTGCCGGGTCCCCTCTCACTCCCTGGGCCCAGCCTCTCGGGGAGGGGGGGTCCAGGCCGGGGGTGGGAGAGTCAGGCTTAAAGGATATGAGCTCCTAGGAAATGAAAGCTGGGATGTGCGTTCCGCCAGAAAGGCCCGGAGCACAGAGCTCTGAGTCCTCACTGGGGCGTCTCTTTGTGCTCAAAGATGTGAGGGGGGCTAACGCGGAATGCGGGCACTGATGAGGAACTGCCTCTGAGCTTCCTTGACATGGGGGCGCTGGGAGCAACGGCCGTGCCGTCTCCTTTCAGACCTGCCATGTCCACAAAGACTTGGTGTCGTGAATGCTGGTGAGATCAGAGTTACTGGGCGGCTGGTGGAAGGGTGCCCTTTGGGCAATCTTTCCAGCCAGGGAGTCTCAGGAGCAGAGCAATGATGATGGAGATTGTCCTTCCCTCTGTCTCTCGCTCCTTTTTCCTCTCTCTCCTCATCCTCTGCCATCACCAACCTCAGCTAACATCACCATCACCAGTTCCACTCTCACTACCACCACCATCTCCATCACCACCATCTCCATCACCACCATCTCCATCATCACCACCATCATCTCCATCACCACCATCACCACCACTACCACCACCACCACACGAGTTCCACTCTCATTACCACCATCACCATCTCTATCACCACCCCCTCCACCAGCACACCAATTCTACTCTCATCACCATCACCACCATCTCTATCACCACCACCACCATCTCCATCATCACCATCTCTATTACCACCATCACCATCTCTATCACCAACACCACCACCTCTGTCACCACCACCACCATCTCTATCACCACCACCACCACCTCTATCACCACCACCACCACCTCTATCACCACCACCACC
>PVJN01064392.1:0-10520 GCA_004026805.1 Lasiurus borealis
ACTCTGTGAGCTTCTTGGATTTGTGCGGGTTTTTTCTTTTCTATATTAGGGAAGTTTTCTGTCATTATTTTTTCAAATAGGTTTTCTATTCCTTGCTCAGTTTCTGCTCTTTCTGGAACCCCAATTATGCAGATGTTGTTTTGTTTCGTGTTATCCCAAAGTTCCCTTAGGCTCTCCTTTTCCTTTATAATTTTTTTTTTCTAGAAGCTGCTGTACTTGGGTATTTTTTCCTAACTTGTCTTCTAGCTCACTGATGCAGTACTCTGCTTCTTCTAGTCTACTTTTAACACTTTCTATTGAATTCTTTATAGCAGTGATGTCATTTTTCATTTCTTCTTGATTATTCTGCATTTCTTCTTGGTTCTTCTGCATTTCTTCTTGGTTCTTCTTTATTTCCTCTTGGCTCTTCTTCATTTCCTCTTGGGCCTTCTTCATTTCCTCCTGGCTCTTACTCACATTGTTGATTTTGTCTTCCATTCTTTTCATCCACCTTATGATCATTTCTCTGAACTCTTTCTCTGACAGGCTTATTTCTGCTTCTATGTCGTTTACTTCCTTTTCTAGTGATACTTGCCTTCCTGTCATATGTGGGCTGTTTCTTCGTCTGCCCATGGTCTTTCTTCTCCCAGTGTCTGGTTATGTAGTTCTCTCTCCTATGTTGATTCAAAGGCACAAACTACAACACGAACAGGTACAACACACAAGGCACTGAACAGAAGTGTATTCACAATGTTAATAACCAGAAATAAGGTGACCACCAATGAAAGACAAATTAGGGGTAATTAGAGAAAGAAGAAGAGGAAAATGAGGAAAAAAGAAAAGAAAGATGTGCCAAAATCAAATTGGGAGACGGTAGAAAAATAAATAAATAAATAAATAAATAAATAAATAAATAATAAAATAAAATAAAATAATAAAAAGGAGAAGGAGAAGGAGAAGAGGAGGAGGAGGAGGAGGAGGAGGAGGAGGAGGAGAAGGAGAAGGAGGAGGAGGAGGAGGAAGAAGAAGAAGAAGAAGAAGAAGAAGAAGAAGAAGAAGAAGAAAGGAGAAAGAGAAAAAAGTCAGAGAGAAAATAAAGAGGATAAGAGAGAAAAGGGGAACAAAATATAGATGTCAGGAGAAAACTCCAATAGAACAGCCACTAATCCCAACAAATGCTGGCTACAAGTACCTGGAGATTAATACAAACTACAAATAACAACTAATATCAAGGGAGGTGAAGGAAAAGAGAGGTAAAAAACAAAGCAAACAAAAAGCAAAATAAAACAAGTAGAATAAGCTAAAACAATCTCACAAAAAAAGTACAAAAAATCAATATAATCACCGTTCAGGAAAACAGCAACAAAAGGACATAGAGAAAAACAACTTTTTGGATAGTGAAGACAAGAAAAGAGGGGTTTGTATGGACTTGGAGTAGGGAATTTGAAATTAGAATATAAGTGGGGTGAAATTTTAACCAGATAAAGAGAAAGAATAGGGAGAATATAAAGTTGGGAAAGGGAAAGAGAAACAAGACAACAAAATGGGGAAAGTTAGGAGGAAAGTGTTGGCATAAAGATAGAGTTGAGATAGAGTAAAATTATGCTAAAGGAAAGATGAAAACAGAATGTAGAACTCTAATCCCGAAGTAAAATAAAAAGAAAACAAAATGACACTTGGTTTTTTTTCCAAAAAGGTAAAATAGAAGTAGTAATAATACTAGTTGAAAACAAAAATGTAATAATTAAAAAGGCAAAATCAATTGAGGAAGAAAGAAAAAATAGTTTTTAATTAAAATATGCAAAAATTAAAAATAAAAATAAATAAAAGAAAATTGTTTTAAAAAAGAAAAAAAATAGAATGGGCAGTAGTGGAGGTCATTCACTTCCACTATTGTTATGCTTGGCACTCCTGTTTCCCAGTCGGGAGGGTATTGCAGTTCCCTGTGTTCCACTGCTGAGGTCTTAATCTCTTTATTCTTTTGTGGTTATGAGAGAGTCACTTTGTGCATTATCTACTGGGTGGCAGTGTTTCGGAACTGACCTCTGAGACTAAGCACAGGACCTCTCTAGCTGTGCTTAGATCCTGCTGCTCTGTGGTTCTCAATAATGGTTTGTGGGTATTCGAGCAGCCGGGACACTATAATAACTCCCAGGTTGTCCTTCTGCCTCAAATCAAAATGAGGTGTTTTCTGGAGCTCCCCTCTGTCAACAGCTCTGAGAGTTCGCTTCCACACTTAGAGATCACACCCTGCCCCACATCCGCAGACCTCTCCAGAAGCAGCTTTCCTGCAGCCCAGTTCCCATAGTGTGCGCGTCTCTGCTCTGCGGGACAGGAGACCTCACCTTATCCCAGGCGAAATCTGACCTTTCCGTGTGCCGTGTGGATCTCCTCTGAGTCTGTGCATCTGCGCCGATTGGAGAGCAGTGTTCTGGGTTCCCCAGCTGTTTGGTGGGTGCTTCATCTGCAGCTTTCAGACCGCCGCAGACATCCACCTCCCTCTGCAAGATGGTGCGGTCTCTGCGTTTGCGCTGGTGGCTCCAGCAGACAAAAACCCTGTGGCAGTGGGGCTTCCTGGTCAGGGGAGCCCCGTCCAGCAGTCCCCCACCTTCTCCTGGAGGATAACTGACTCTTAACTTGCCAACAAACACTCCCAGTGCGACTCTCAGCTGCTCTCTCTCCTTCTGCTCAGCGACAAGGCTCCAGATGCATCCGTCTATTCCGCCGCCATTTTCAGATCTTCCATACTAATTATTCATAATCACCAGGTAAAAACTGAAAATAACCTAAGTATCCATCAGTAGGCAAAGTGTTATGTTGATTCAATGGAACATTAGGCAATAATCTTATATAATAAAGAGATAATATGCATATTAACCATCACTCCAACACACAAGATGGCCACCCCCATGTTCATATAAGATGGCTGCCACAAGATGGCCAGCAGGGGAGGACAGTTAGGAGTGACCAGGCTGGCAGGGGAGGGCAGTTGGGAGGGACAAGGCCTGCAGGGGAGGGCAGTTAAGGGATACCCAGGACTTCAGGAGAGGGCAGTTGGGAGCGACCAGATCAGTAGGAGAGGGCAGTTGGCAGTAACCAGGCCAGCAGGGGAGGGCAGTTAGGGGCAATCAGTTTGGTAGGGGAGGATAGTTAAAGGTGATCAGTCCATCAGGGGAGGGCAATTAGGGGCAATCAGGCTGGCAGGGAAGGGCAGTTGAGGGGGACTCGGGTCTTCAGGGGAGGGCAGTTGGGGGGGACCAGGCCTGCAGGGGAGAGCAGTTGGGGCAACCAGGCCAGAGGAGAGGGCAGTTGGGGGTAACTAGGCTAGCAGGGAAGGGAAGTTAGGGGCAACCAGGTTGGTAGGGGAGAATAGTTAGAGATGACCAGGCCAGCAGGGATGGGCAGTTGAGGGGGACCCAGGCCTACAGAGGAGGACAGTTCGTGGGGACCAGGCCTGCAGAGGAGGGCAGTTGGGCTGCTAGGGGAGCAGTTAGGCATCAATCAGGTTGGCAGGGGAATGGTTAGGGGGTGATCAGGCTGGCAGGCAGAAGCAGTTAGGGGCACTCAAGCAGGCAGGCGGCGAGTGGTTGGGAGCCAGCAGTCTGGATTCTGAAAGGGATGTCTGACTGCCCGTTTACACCCAATCCTGGTTGGGTTCCAAACTGAAGAGAGTGCAGGCTGGGTTGAGGGACACACACCCCATGCATGAACTTCATGCACTGGGCCTCTAGTATTAAATAATGGTTCTGAAGGTCCTATAATATCACAAATAATGCTTATGATTTATTAGTAAGTGAAAAAAACAAATGGAAAAATAATTATAAAAAATGTATATATCAGACATAATTATGTAAAACATGTAAAAAGAAATATACCAATATTTGAGTTTTACTGAAATGTGTTTGTTTTCAACTTCTCTACTTATTCTGTGCTACTGTTGAATTAATTTTAAACTGAAAAAATGAGAAAGGACTATTACTTGGCAGATGTTTACTTAGCAGTTTGCCTCTGTGCTGGTAAAACAACAGTTACAATTAGGTAGTCTGTCCTCTGTCCCAGCAGCACTCATTCAAACAATTATTGAGCACCTATTATGTACTAGGCACCAGAGAGATATTGACAAGGTAAGTGATTTGGTCCCTGTCTCTATCTTACAGCCCAGTGAAGAAGGTAGGCAATATGAGAAATAACTGATTACAAATCAGGAAAACATGGTATAAAGGGAACCAACACAATAGCATAATAGGAGAAGGAACTTATTTTCAAAGGGGGTCAGAGAAGCTTTTGAGCAGATGGCATTTAAGTTGAGATGAGAATGAGAAGGTGCCAGTGCTAGAACTGCAAGTGCTAGAACAGAGCAATTGAAGCAGAGGATCCTAAGGTGGGAAAGAGCTGGCAAGCCCTAGGAACCTAAAGGAGGCCATGTGGCTGGAGCACGATGCCAGAGAAGGGGGTTAAAATGAGGTTGGAGAGGTAAGCAGGGACCAGCTCAGACAAAACCTTGATATTTTATTCGAAGTGCAACGTGAAACCATGGAAGGGTTATACGGAGAAGAAACATTGTTCGGTTTGCATTTTAATGGGATCACTCAGGCTGCACTGAGAATGATTTGGTGGTGATTAGGGGACAAAATAAGAAGGAGACTGGTCAGAAGGTCTTTGCAAGAGATAGTGAACTGGATTAGGGTGGTGGCAATGGAGATGAATTAGACTAAAAGGTTTCAGGATATTTTTCAAGGTAGACCAGACGAGAAGGAGGGGTGAGGGGAGAGTGAGTCAAGAATGATGCCCAAATTACTGGTCTGAGCAATTGGGTGTGTGGCAGTGACATTTCTAGAGATGGGAAAAGTAAAGAAGAAATAGATTTGAAGGATAAAGTGAAGAATTCAGTTAAATTTAAATTGCACTGAAATGCAATATATAGTTTATTTATATAATCCTTCTCTCCAGGAAGACCTTTAAGGAATCCATCAGAAGTATGTTTTTCAGCTCTGAAGTCTTAACATCCTGGGCAATTCACATCACAGGCATTTAGTGTTTGTTAAATGAATATCACAGCTTTGCAAACATTTCTTTCATTTCCATGTAATAAGATTTGAGATATTGTGAAAAGCCTGATTTTAGGCAGTTACCAAGGCAGACAAGGAAAACTTGATTGACCATTAATTATTCTCTAACTTAAAAGGAAAAAGAAAAGGTATGAGATTCTTTATTTTTTTTTATTCTTTGTTTGTTTAGTTTTCTGCAGTTAAACTAAAAATGGAAGTTAAAAGCCTTAATGTGTGTGTTTAAATCCTTGGGCCTGCTACTGACCTTGTTCAAGTGATTTTTACCTCCCAGTGTTTCAGTTTCTCCATTTGCAAAAGGGAGATAATGGTAGTTGCCTTATCTCATAAGAATGTCATGAAAATAAGTCAGATAAATTGCTTTGCCTTCCTTGAAGAGGGACTCTAGAAAGTAAGCATTATTAGATATGATGATGAATACCCCCAACTTCAAAGATATTTTTAAATTGCCCCCCAAGTCTTTGAACATGTTAAGTCTGTGAGTAGCACCATGTTAGTTAGGTGTTTATACATTGCTGGCAAGCTTTCACCTCTTGTTAAAACAGTAAATGGTCTTTGAACAAATGTATTTCTCAGTCTTTGATAACTATGCTTCCTTGTTTGTACACTTGAAAGATGATTATCATCTGGCATATGAGGTCAAGCTGAACTCCTTGGTGCCATTACAGTTCAATTGCTGCTTTAATTGAGTTTTTCTTCTAAGGTTGAAAATAAGTCACTTGATTTGTGTTAGTAAGCTACTTGCAATCTAAAAAAAAAATGATGGTGAGGTAAATACAACTATTTTCTGCAATGTTTTCTATTTCAACTATGATAGCCTTATATAAAAATTGATATAAAAATTCAATATTATAATTTCTTCATTGAGGTATTTTCCTAATGGGTTTCCCTAAAATTGTTTTCAATAGCTATAATATGCATTTTAACATTTCTGATATAGACAGCCATGGTACACATATAAATATCACCAAAGTAGCCTTGGCTGGGTGGGTCAGTTGATTGAAGCATTGTCCCATATACCTAAAGGTTTCAAGTTCAATTCCCAGTCAGGACACATGCCTAGGTTGCAGGTTCGACACCAAGTTGGAACATGAACAGAAGGCAACCAATCAATGTTTTTTTTCACATCAATGTTCCTCTCTCTCTCTCTCTCTCTCTCTCTCTCTCTCTCTCTCTCTCTCTCTCTCTCTCTCTCTCATGCTTGCTCTCCCCCTTCTCCTTTCTCTAAAATCAATAAGCATATCCTTGGGTGATGATAAATAAATATCACTAAAGTAAACATTGACAACTCTCAGGACAAAATACAAAGTAGCCAACATCATCTAGAACATTTCTTATTGCAGATATGAATCAAGTTTATAATTAGTGTTATATAAAAAACTCACAAACCTTTAGTACTTACATCCTCATCCACACATCCCTTATCTATACAGTAATCCACACACACATTAAAACTCTGGAACAGCCACAGTACTCTCATCAGAGTGCTGTAAAAGCCTTCCTTGCAAAGTAAGAGAATACCTACCTCTCTTCTCTCCAATAACACCCTTCCAGGTAAGTCTTAGGATATCCAATGACAGATGTGGAATTTGAAGTTGGGTGGCTTACACTAGATCCCCAGCTAGGTCAGAATATAGGCTAAAATGGTCTGCCCACAAGAATACTCTCATTCCCATTTCTTCCCATCTCCCTTTTCTCCCAAGGAAGAAATGAAAATGGAGGCAAAACAAATGAAAACACTGCACACTCTGATGATTTCCTAGGAGGGAAGACCAAACCAGGATAGAAGAAGGCCAGGGGGGTCATGGTCTCAGTTCCACTAAGTGATGAGAGGAGCCTCCTTACAGGCTCACTAGGATCTAATAGAATGGACACTGAAGGACAGACAGGCTTATCCCTCAGGCAGAAGCACTGGGACAAATTTCCTAGACCCTATGTGTGGGGAAGGAGTAGCACTACTATTTCAGAATATTACTAAAGTTTAATTTTGAAATGTCTGTCTTTTAGTGATACTCCCAGGGGCCTATAAAAGACATAGGCATAGCCTCTTCTCAAGTACAATTATCTTGAACTGGTGGGATGGCCCAAAGTCTCACACTTCTGGGAAGGCATTCCTGACTTCTGGTATCATTGAATCTGCCTGGGCCATAAGTCATGATTAGCAGCTTATAATGGGCCAGATTTTATCTAAAAAGGTTTTTGACTGTGACACCAACAAACCCAGGTAAGCCAAACTTCACAGGTTAAGAGCACAATCCTTCACAAGACTGCCCTTACTTCAGACAAGTTCAGTTACAAGTTCAGGAGCCCACAGGCCACCTTTGCTCCTGACTAGCTGGATACAAATTCAGAGGTTTCCACTATCCCCTCAGGCATTTTTATCATCATCATCATCATCATCATCATCATCATCATCATTGATGATGGGGAGGAGTCTCCTCAGCCCAGTCTGCACCCTCTCCAATCCAGGATCCCTCAGAGGATGTCCGACTGCCACAATTGGACATCCCTCTCACCATCCAGGACCACTGTCTCCTCACCTGCCTGCTTTATCATTCCTAATTGACCCCTCTGCTGGCTTAGTCACCCCCAACTGCCCCTCCCACTGGCCTGGTCACCCCTTACTGCCCCCCCTGCTGGCCTGGTGGCCCCACACAGCCTGCTACTTGGTCACTTGGTGGCCCCTCATTAACCCCTCTGCCATCTGTTCAGTCGCAATGATCGCTAGGCTTTTATATATATATACACACACACACACACACACACACACACACACACACACACACATATATATGTGTGTGTGTGTGTGTGTGTGTGTGTGTGTGTGTATATATATACATATATGTATATATATGTATATAGATAGATAGATAGATAGATTGATTGATTTTTTAGAGAGAGGAAGGGAGAGAGACATTGATTTGCTGTTCCACTTATTTATGCATTTATGGTTGATCCTTTTTTTTAAAAAAAATCATATATATATATTTTTTATTTCAGAGAGGAAGGGAAAGAGATAGTAACAACAATGATGAAAGAGAATCATTGATCAACTGCCTTTTACATGCCCCACACCAGGGATCAAGCCTGCAACCCAGGTTTGTGCCCAAACCAGGTTTCAAACCATGACCTCCTAGTTTATAGATCATGCTCCATCATTAAGCCATACCAGCCAGGGCCAATTGTTGACTTTGTATGTGCTCTGACCGGGAATCAAACCTGCTATCTTGGCATATCTGGTTGATGCTCTAACCAACTGAGTTACTTGGCCAAGACCCTCTCAGGTTTGATAAGTTGCTAGAATTACTCAAATAACTCTGGAAAGTATAATACTAAGGATTACAGTTTTATTATAAAAAAAGAATTGATACCAGAACCAGCCAGAATGAGATGCACAGGATGAGTTCCGGGAAGGTCTCAAATGTGCGTTCTCAGGGACACATAATCCTCCCAATGAATTGATATGTGACAGTCCAGAATATTGTCAGCCAAGGAAGCTTATCCAAGTGTCACTGTGTCTAGAATTTTTATTAGGGCTTCATTACAGGCTTGATTGATTGAATCACTCACTCAGTCTTAGGCCCCTTCCCCTCCAGGAGGTCAGACTGATACTTCCATGTTTGGTCTTTCTGGCATGACCAGCCCCACTGAGTGGTCTCATAAACTATTAGGCATAGTCTGAGAGGTTCACCATGAACATGAAAGGCACACCTACCACTTCGGAAATTCCAAGGGAGTAGACTAGGGACTACTTCCCAGGACTAAGGAACAACCAAAGGCCAGCCACATTCTTTATTATACAAACTACCAACATTTTAAAAATCAGTGTGCCTGGCCAGCATGGCTTCAGTGGTTGACTGCCAACCTATTAACCAGGAGGTTACAATTTGATTCCCAATCAGAGCACATGCCTGGATTGTGGGCTCAATCTTCCAGTATGGGGTGTGCAGGAGGCAGCCAATCAATAATTCTCTCTCATTATTGATCTTTCTCTTTCTCTCTTCCTTCCTCTCTGAAATTAATAAAAATATATTTTTTTAAATCAGTGTTGAACTTTTCCCAGTGGCAGTATTGTAGCCAATGAGGTTTCTCCAAGGAGTGATTATTGCTAATTGAAACTAATTTTAGTTCTAGCTGGTTTTACTCGGTGAATAGAACATCAGCCCAGTCAAGGGCACATGCCTAGGTTGCAGGCTCAATCCCCAATAGGGGGCGTGCAAGAGGCAGTTGATCAATGATTCTCTCTCATTGATGTTTCTATCTCTGTCTCCCTCCCTCTCTGAAATCAATAATATATATATATATATTTAAAAAAATTTGTTTAAGAAAATAAACTTTAGAAAATCAATGTTTACACAAAATCTAAAATTGTTTTGTCCTCCACAAAAGTATTGGCAATTTGGGGTCTTCATTCCCACAAGGCTGTTTCCCTCATTCTCCCACCATCTCCATAATCTCTATTTCCATATTCTTGGAATGATTCATTCCTTTGTTTCCTTCATGTCTACTGCAGACCTTTAAATTTACAAATTCTGGCCCAAATCTTGGATAATTTTGCTGCTTTTACTTTCATCACACATTTTTGCCCTAAAAGAATAAATGGGGAAAGAATAACTACCTTTGATCATCTCAATCTCATTTTAGCTTAAAACCCCTTTTCCTTACATATTTTTGCATGAATGAAGCCCAAGTACTTCAGGGACCAAATGGACAATAATAGACACTTTCAGGCATAGATATCACATAGACCTTAAAGTAGTAGACCTTACAGTAGTTCCTTATTATTCGTGGATTCCATATTTGTAAATTCATCTGCTCACTAAAACTTATTTGTAACCCCAAAATCAGTATCTGCAATGTTTCCCACTATTCTTTTTTGTGTGCACAAAGCAGTGAAAAATTTGAGTCATTAATTACAAAGGTTCCCAGCTACTAGTAAGGTCAAACAAGGTGACATTCCACCCTCTTGTTCCAAAAACAACATTGTAAACAAGTGCCCTTTTTTCAGTGTACTTAGTGTGCTTTTTGTTGGTGATTTTGATGTTTAAAATGATCCCGATAGTGTTAAAGGTTGATACATTTTTCAGAGAAAATACCTGTGTTAGATAAGCTTTGTATAGGCATGGGTTAGTGTTCTGGGAAATCAGTTTATGGTTCATGATTTAATCCTATCTACTAAGAAGGGATATGTAAATTTACCATCACACCATAACAAAATGTCTATGCCTACAGCAGAGGCAAGGATTCCATAACATAAGATGGCTGTGCCCACAGTAGAGACCAAGTTTCCATAATGAGCCTAAATGAGCAATCAGCAGGGACCTGAGGCTGCATGGCACTGGGACAGGGCAGGGGAATGCAGGCCACACACCCTTCCCTGGCACCAGGCCGGGGGACCTGAGGCTGCAAGTGCCTCTCCCCAACCCCCCACCTGGTGGACCTTAATGGGATACCTCAGACTGTGCCCACTGGCCT
>PVJN01064393.1:0-10520 GCA_004026805.1 Lasiurus borealis
CTGCTTTTAATATTCTCTCTTTGTCTTTTGCTCTTGGTATTTTAATTATGATGTGTCTTGGTGTGGTCCTCTTTGGATTCCTTTTATATGGGGTTCTGTGTGCTTCCTGGACTTGTAAGTCTATTTCTTTCACCAGATGTGGGAAGTTTTCAGTCATTATTTCTTTAAATAGGTTTTTAGTATCTTGCTCTCTCTCTTCTTCTGGCACCCCCACAATTCTGATGTGGGTACACTTGAGGCTGTCCCAGAGTCTCCTTACATTATGTTCACATTTTTTGGATTCTTTTCTCTTCTTGCTTTTCCAGTTGAGTGTTTTCTGCTTCTTTATATTTCAAATTTTTGACTTGATTCTTGCCTTTCTCTAGTCTGCTGTTAGGACTCTGTATAATATTTTTTATTTCAGTCAGTGTATGTTTAATTTGTAGTTGGTCCTTTTTCATCTCCTCTTGGTTCTTGCTAAGTTTATCCAACTTTTCTAGCATATTCTTGAAAAACCTTAAAAGCGTGGTTTTGAACTCTATATCCAGTCGTTTTTTTCCCTCCATTTCTTTTGTTTGTAGTCCCTTCCCTTGTCTCGGCATTTTCACTATGCTGGGAAACTTCTGTGTTAAATTCAGCCTTATGATACCAGATTTGCAAAACTGCAGAAACCTCTGTTGAGCTTGGGATGGGTGGAGTCTCAGGGCTTAAGGGACCGCCTTGCCTTCCAGTCGGTTCCACCCTCCACGGCCCCTGAATCTCACGTGACTGGGTAATCGCTGGAGCGGTCCTTGTGCGCGCCTGCAGTGCCTCTAGACCACTGCCTTTCCAGCTCCCCTGTGCACCAGGACCACAGGAGTCTAGGTCCTCAGGGTTTCGCCCAAAACAGGGGCTCAGTGGACCCAGAAGTGGCACAGTTGGGAGGATCTGTCTCCCGCCCACTCGAAAAAGCCAGTGGCACAACCAGCAATCTGTCTTCCGCGCAGTGCTGTGCGAGACCAAACCTCTGATCTTTTGTGACTCCCCTAAATTTCCATGCACTTCTCCCTTTTCACAGTCCAAGCTCCCCCAGTATGAGTTTCAGCTGGATCTGGGGTTTAGTGTCGTAAGATAAGGGTTTCAATGCCATTGGGAGTCTCCGTTTCCCTCCCTCCAGAGAGAGCCAGCCAGGTACTCTGGCACCTGCTCTCTCAACACACGCATGTCTGTACCTCAGCTTTTTGCAGCTCCTCTGGGTTTCTGTGAGCCCCTCTCTTTCCTTCTAGCTGTAGAACTTCCACTCAGCCAGCTTTCCTGTGGTTCTGGATGATGTCCGTTCTGTCTTTTAATTATAGTTTTGAAATTGTTGTCTGAGGCAGCAGTGTAGGTGTTTACCTATGCCGCCATCTTGGATTCTCCCCAGTCATTATTTCTTTAAATAGGTTTTCAGTATCTTGCTCTCTTTCTTCTTCTGGCACCCCCTCAATTCCAATGTTGGTATGCTTGAAGCTGTCCCAGAGGCTCCTTACGTTATCTTCACATTTTTGGATTCTTTCTCTTCTTGCTTTTCCAGTTGAGTGTTTTCTGCTTCTTTATATTTCAAATTTTTAACTTGATTCTTGCCTTTCTCTAGTCTGCTGTTAGGACTCTGTATAATATTTTTTTATTTCAGTCAGTGTATGTTTAATTTCAAGTTGGTCCTTTTTTCATCTCTAGTTGGACCTTTTCCATCTCTAGTTGGTCCTTTTCCATCTCTAGTTTGATCTTTTCCATCTCTAGTTGGTTCTTTTTCATCTCCTCTTGGGTCTCGCTAACTTTATCCATCTTTTCTAGGATATTCTTGAAAAACCTTATAAGCGTGGTTTGGAACTCTATACCCAGTCGCTTGTTTTCCTCCATTTCTTTTGTTTGTATTTCCTTCCCTTGTCTAGGCATTTTCACTATGTTGGATTCAGCCTTATGATACAAAACTGCAGAAGCCTCTCTGTTGAGCTTGGGATGGGTGGAGTCTCAGGGCTTATGGACTGCCTGGCCTTCCAGTCGGCCCCGCCCTCCATGGCCCCTGAGTCTCAGTGAGTGGGTAATCACTGGAGCAGTCCCTGTGCATGCGCGCGCTCTCTCTCACAGTGCTTCTAGGCCAGTGGTTCTCAACCTTCCTAATGCCGGGACCCTTTAATATAGTTCCTCATGTTGTGGTGACCCCCAACCATAAAATTATTTTCTTTGCTACTTCCTAACAGTAATTTTGCTGCTGTTGTGAATCATAATGTAAATATCTGTGTTTTCTGATGGTCTTAGATGACTCCCCATGATGGGGTTGATGGACCCCAAAGGGGTTGCAACCCACAGGTTGAGAACTGCTGCTCTAGGCTGCTGCCCTTCAGACTCCCCTGTGCTCCGGGACCACATGAGTCTGGGTCCCAGGGTTTTGCCTGAAACTGGGGTTTACTGGAGTTAGGAGTGGCACAGTTGGGAGGGTCTGTCTCCCGCCCACTTGTGAAAGCCAGTGGCACAATCAACAGTCTGTCCTCTGCACGCAGAGCCACCAGACTTCTGATCTTTTGCGACTCCCCTAAATTTCCATGCACTTCTCCCCCTTCACAGTTCAAACTCCCCCCCCGTATGAGTTTCGGCTGGATCTGGGGTTTAGTGTCGTAGGATAAGGGGTTCAATGCCTTTGAGAGTCTCCATCTCTCTCCCGCCAGAGAAAGCCAGCCAGGTACTCGGGCACCCGCTCTCTCAGCGCGCGCGTCTCTGTACCTCAGCTTTTTGCAGCTCCTCTGGGTCTCTGTGAGCCCCTCTCTTTCCTTCTAGCTATAGAATTTCCACTCAGCCAGCTTTCCTGTGGTTCTGGATGATGTCCGTTCTGTCTTTTAGTTGTAGTTTTGAAATTGTTGTGCGAGGCAGCAGTGTAGGTGTTTACCTATGCCGCCATCTTGGATTCTCCGATACTAATCGAGATTAAACATTTTTTATGTTTACAGTCATGTGCATTCTCTGAGTTGTCTGTTCCTGGTCTCCACGCATTTTTCTTTAGAATTTTTCTTATATATTAAAAATAATGGTCACTTGTCATTTTGTAGCAATTACAACTCCCAGGTTGCTGTTTAATTTTAGTTTTGGGAAACTAAGTTTTTAATGTAATTTTAAGGTTTAAAAAACAAAAAACAAACCTGGAGGCTGTAAGTCTGGTGATAACTGGGCTGTGCTCTGACTGAAATCTGTAGGGGAGGAAGGACCCTTTTTTTGCCTTTTCAAGCTTCTGGTAGCCCCTTGACTAAAGTTCCCATCTGTCTTCACCTGTAGTCTTCTTCTTTTTAAATATATATTTTTATTGATTTCAGAGAGAAAAGGAAAGGGAGAGATAAAAACATCAATGATGAGAGAGAACCATTGATCAGCTGCCTTCTGCACACCCCCCACTAGGAATTGAGCCTGCAACCTGTCACGTACCTTTGATTGGAATCTAACCTGTGACCCTTCAGACTGTAGGCTGACGCTCTATCCACTGAGCCAAACCACCTAGGCCCAGGAGCAGTCTTCTTGTAAGGACACCAGTCACAGTGACTTAGAAGCCTGCCCTACTCTCGTATGACCTTATCTTAATTAGTTTTAGCTACAAAAATCTTATTTCCAAATAAGGTCACATTTTGAGGTGCTGGGGGCTAGGACATCAACATATCTCTCCCCTCAAATGATATAATTCAACCCATAAAAACTCTTTTATCACCTGGAATCTATTTATTTGGATGTGTGTCGTGAGAGGAGGCATCATTCCTTCCCTTCCCACCACAAATGGTTAACAAATTATCTCTCTACCATTTATTAAATAATGTGGCCTCTCTGATAGGAATTTAATGATGTCTTCTTTGGACACTAAATTCTTGCACATTAACTTCTACTTGTAAGTATGACCAGTAATGTGTACACCAACTCTTGCACTAGGGCTGTACTAGTTTTGTTATTTTAGCTTTATTATATATGAAAATCTGGTAGGGCAAAATTCCTCCTTATTCATCTTCAAATATTTTTCTTAGCTATTCTTATCTATGTATCTCTTCTCCTAAACTTCAGAATAACTGTAATAGGACAATCAATGGGTCCATGCTGCCTATGAGCCAATAAAGTCAGAGACAGGGTTGAATCATACATGAGCGTTTATTCCAATACTGCCAGCGGTATGGGAGAGCAGCAGGTCATCCACAAAAATCTGCTCTGCCTCTCCCCAAAAACCAGCTGCTTATATTGGGTAGAAGGACAAAGATTACAAGGGGAAGTAAGCAAAGGGTATGCCAAATGGGTAGTTTATAGTAATACAGACTGGAGATTTGCAAAGGCCAATGGGTCTTCAGCGATGTAAAGGAGAGGACTGGAGACAATATGGCCAATTTCATTATTGCCTGGCTGGTGTCTTCAAATGGCTTGTGATATGCAAAGGGCTGAGGGCTTTCAAAGGGCGGAGGGCTCTGGTTTCTGTAATAAGGTTGTTCATCTTTCCATGATAATAGACAGCTCCCTGATGGGGAGGATGGGCTGCATTTCCAGGTGAGCTCCCAGGTCCCATGGGCCACTCCCAGCCAGATTCGAATGCACCTTCTTTAATCAGAACAAAACAATGACTGTTAACAGAACATGAGTAATATTTCTTACAATTACAGCTGGTCCCCAACATTCTATTTCTGTTCCTATCATAACTGGCATGCTTAACAACAACTTTGAACTTTTAATTGGACTGTGTTAAATCTACAGCTTAGCTTTGCAACATATTCAGTCTTTCCTAAACATAGCATGCCTTTCCATCTAATTAATATCCCATGTGTTCTAGAGAAGTTAACAAATTTTTAAGATAGAGTTTTTCCATTTTCCACATTTGTCGGTAAAGCCAATTCTAGGTATTTTTGTTATTGTTGTTGCTATTGTGACTATGCTCTGTGCTCCCCCATCCCACCCACCCTCATTATATTCCCTAATTGGTTATTGCTAGTTGATGAGGAAGCTATTGAATTTGCATATAGCCACTTTATTAAATTTGCCTGTTAGTTCTAATAGCTTTTCAATTTATTCTTAGAGGTTCTCAGGAGACTTTTGCTCAAACCAATTCAAATGAATAATTAACTCTCTAGCTGAATCAATGACCTTTCCAAAATCATGTCTCTTATGAATGTGGGAGTTTGGCTGAAGGAGACTGACGTTTAAATGCAGTGTGAATAGGGACCTTGGAACGTTCTGTAGCCTCCAAGAAGCTTATGTTCTTTAATTCATAGTTTCATTGCTCAAAATGTGTCCTAGAGAAAAGTGATCAGACGATGGACCAAAGAATTGAGGTGTCAAGATATATTACAATGTTTTTTTTATTTATAAAAATATTTAAAATAATAATACTAAATTTTGAGAAAAAACAAAAAATAAAGAAAAAGTAATAAAACATCATCATCATCATCATCATCACTGTAGCAGATAACACTTTCTGAGTGTTTACTCTGGGCCAAGTAGCTCTAAATCCTTTTACATATACTCACTCATTGCATCTTCACACTAAGAGCTAAGTTATGTCATTATCTCCTATGTTTGGTTTACAAAGGAGAAACTGGGAGCATAGAGTGGTTAAGTTAATGGCCAAGGCCTCTTAATGGGTAAGCATCAGAGCCAAGGTTTGGTCCCAGAGTCGGCTGTAGAACCAGGGTACCTAGCATGATGTCTCAAGCACTTAGTATGTTGTTTTGAATAAATACATGGCTAGATATATGATAACACTTTAAAATCATATATATATATATATATATATATATATATATATATATATATATATATTAGTTGATTTCAGAGAGGCAGGGAGAGGGAGCTAGAGATAGAAACTTCAATGGTGAGAATCATTGGCTGCCTTCTGCACGCCCCCTGCTGGAGATCAAGCCTACAATCTGGGCATGTGCCCTGACTGGGAATCTAACTGTGACTTCCTGGTTCATAGGTTGATGCTCACTGAGCCACACTGGCCAGGCAATAGTGGAACTAGCCCTATTGTCTCCAGTCCTCTCCTTTACATCACTGAGATAAGACTGTAGTTTTGAACTTTGTGTATTATTTGTTTCCCATGATGGCAGAGGATAAACCTTTCCCTACAAATGTGGTTTCAAAGACTGTAGATCAGTGGTTCTCAACCCTCCTAAGGCTGCGACCCTTGCATACAGTTCCTTGTGTGGTGGTGACCCCCAAACATGAGATTTTGCTACTGTTATGCATCGTGATGTAAATATCTGCATTTTCAGATGGTCTTAGGCGACTCCTGTGAAAGGGTCATTCAACCCCCAAAGGGGTCACGACCCACAGGTTGAAAACTGCTGCTGTAGATGATGGTTCATTTAATTTTATATGTCAACCTGACTGGGTTTACCAGGGCATACCACCTTTGTAGTAGTCACCATTCTCCAGAGGAGTTTATTAATCTATTTATCAATCAATTGATCAATTGAGATTCACTAATATTATGAACAATTGGCTCATGCAAATATGGAGGCGGAAAGTCCCATAGGCTGGCATGTGTAAACTGGAGTCCCAGGAAAGCCAATAGTGTCATTCAGTTCAAGTCTAAAGGTCTGAGAATCAGGAAACCAAATGAGTAAATCTGGGCTGAAGGCAGAAGATGAGCTGAGATGTCCCAGCTCCTGCAGAGAGGCAGAAAATAGATGGAAATTTCTCCTTCTGCCTTTTGTTCAGTTTAGGCCCTCAGTGGATTGCATGATGCCCATCCACACTGGGGAGTGCAATTTACTGAGTCCACTGATTCAAATGTTAATCTCACCTGGAAACACTCTCACAGACACACATGGAAATGAGTTCAAGCATGGCCAGTAAAGTTGACATATAAAATTAAATGAACCATCATCTACAGTCTGAAACCACATTTGTAGGGAAAGGTTTATCCTCTACCATCATAGGAAACAAGCACTACACAAAGTTCAAAAGGACAGTCTCATCTCATGCTCTAAAGGAGAGGACTGGAGACAATAGGGCCAGTTTCACTATTGGTTGCCTCTGGGTAATGGACCATTAGTAATTGTTTTCCAACTGCTTTATATTTTTCGGCACTTTTCATATTTTCTACAATGAGTATGTATTTACCGGTATGTGAATAAACCCCGAGGGCTCGGACAGTACTGGAATCCTTGCTGCCAGAGGAGTCTGTGCAGAGGGTGCCTCTGGCCACCACCACCTGGATGGCCTCTTCCAGGAGAGCCTCGGCTGGGACAGTGACCCCATGCCCTCCTCAATGTGGATTAGTGCCCTCAAATGGGAGAATCCAGGTGCTTCAGGGCCAGAAGTCTTCCTGAGATGGAGGTACTAAGGGGTCCAATCATGTTCCCCCAGCTCTGCCCATCCCAGGAGTATGGGGCAAGATAAAAAGGAGGGGTATGTTGGAATGGCGTCCTCTGCACCACCTCCCCTCTGCCCTTCCTCTCCACCCACAGCACCTGGGGAAACAGGGAGGAGGCACAATCCAGTCTACTTCTGTTGGAGGTTGGGAGTGGCGGGGAGCAGAGGGAGGCATGGGGATTGGGGCTGAGGGATGCTGATCAGCAGGGGAGGCCCTGCCACGCCCCTTCTGCTAGCTGACCTCCCTCATGGTAAATTCTTGTGGCCCCCACAGCAAGGTCTGGGTTTCTTTGACCTTCTGAACTGTCTCTGGATAGCCAGGGTGAGTTGCCAGGAAAAACCACTGGCGATAGAACTCCCTGGCTTCCCAGAAGTAAGGCCAACAGATAGAATCTAAATAAAATAGAACCCATACCCTTTTTTCAAATCCCCAAGCACAGTTAAAAACCAAATACCTCTTGGCCACTAACATCTACCTTGACTAGAGAGAAAACAAGGTGTGGAAAGTTTTAGAGTCTCCTGGTTCCCACTCTTATACCAATGAGGAGGAGTAGAGATGGTTTTGTGTGTCAAAGGGACAGTTAAATTGGAAAGAGATTCCCCTCCGCCCCCAAGCTAGATTGTGGGGTGTCAGTGGCTGTGCACTGTGAGGGTGAGGTTGGCTTTTGGCCCATTTCCAGCCCTGGGGCTGGGGCAGGGGAGCTGGCTTCCAGGCCTGGAGGGAGGACTTGCAAAGAGGGCACTGCAAAGCCTGCCTGGACCCAGAAGGAGAGGGAGCTTCAGGCCTCAGACGTGAATGAATAGTACCTTTCTCCCTTTCCCCTCCTTCTGGTCCCAGTCCACCACCAGGCTATGGCATTGTCATTCTACCCTGGCTACCCAGACATCGGGGCCTATGGGTGCATTTAGGCCCCAAGACTTTTTTTTTAAACAAACATTAATGGTCTTCTTAAGGCCCAGTTACTGAAGTCATAATACTAAGATTTCTGTCTGAAGGGTAGGGTTCAGTCACTGCAGTATCAGTACATGTAGTGTTAGTGTCTATAGTGTTTGGTGCCTGTAGTGTTTGGTGCCTGTAGTGTTTGGTGCCTGTAGTGTATAGTGTCTGTAGTATTTAGTGTTTGTAGTGTTTAGTGCCTGAAGTGTTTGGTGCCTGTAGTGTTTAGTGTTTAGTGTCTGTAGTATTTAGTGCTTGTGTTTAATACCTATAGTGTATAGTGTCTGTAGCATTTAGTATGTGCAGTATTTAGTGCCTGTGTTTAATATCTGTAGTATTTAATATCTGTAGTATTTAGTGCCTGTAATATTTATTTATATATCTATTTATTTACTTTAAATTTTTCCAGTCTAAATTTATTTATACTTAAAATGCTCAAGAGTCTTTAACAAGGCCCAAAGGTGTCCATGTTTAATTTAAGATCAATCTGAGGTGTCTTTTGGTTTCTTCTCTTCTGAGGCAGCAATTTAATCCTGTTAATGAAACACCCCAAGCACTCTTATTGGATCTTGGCGATTTCCTGTGACTCGTAGTATCTTTCATAAATGGCCATCAGGTTAGAACAATGAGAAACGTAACACCAGAAATAATCACGAAACGCCTGCGGACTACCTGAAAACCCTTTTCGTCTTATTCTTTGCAGCCAAGCCCAGTGATGATCAATTTGAGGAACGGAGATCAAGATGAGTGTCACCTGCAAAGACTGGCATTCAATGCTGCTCTTTCAGAACAGAAACCAATGGACACTGTCAAGGCAAAACACCCAGAGTCTATAATATTTAATATCTGTGATATTTAATGTCTAAGTTTTTAGAGTCTTTAAGTAGTTAGTATCTGTAGTATTTGGTGTCTGTAGTATTTAGTGTCTGTAAGTATTTAGTATCTATAGTCTTTAGTGCCTGTATTTAGTATCTGCAGTATTGGAGCCTATATTTAATATCTGTAGTATTTAGTGTCTATAACACTTAGCTTCTGTAGTATTTAATGTCTGTAAGTATTTGGAGTCTTGAAGTATTTAGTGTCTACGGCATTTAGTGCCTGGAGGATGTAGTGGCCGAAGGACGTAGCGACTGTTGTGTTTGGTATCCATCACTTTTAGTGGGCATGTTACTTAGTGGCTGTGAACTTTGGTGATCTTCTGGAATTCAGTGATTAAGAATGTGCTCGGAGCTTCCTTTGCTGCCTCTGAGCAAACTGCCCTCCCAGCAGTTCTTCTGCCTGCCCTGTCAGTTCAACTGCTCCCTGGGCCCATGTCCTCTGCTCATAAGCAATTTTTCAGTCCCTTGGCACAGCTTCATTTAAAAATGCACTTCTCTGCAGCACCCGAAAGATTTTTCTGCCGTTTTTCAAAGTTCAGCTATTTCTGAATCATTTCTTGTGCTTCTCTCCTCCTCCCCCTCCTTTGCCCCCACATGGAAGTTCTTTTCAAAGTGGAATCTGTGGATTTTTCCATGCCCTGCCTCTACCTACAGAACAAGATGTGATTTGGCACATCTTGGGACCAGAAAGAGCAAGTGTTTGTCCAAAGGGATCAGAGAGGGAGCTCTGGACGGTGAAAAGAGGGGGCTACTTGCTGTGACTTCAGTCCCAGGGTCTGTGGGGGCTGGTGTGGGGTGAGGGGCTCAGGCTCCAAGGGCAGAAGGAAGGTTTGTGGCCAGGCCCACCCCCTGGCCCATGGGATCACCCAGGGACCTCTCTGAATACAAAGTTCCCAATAGAGAACAGTCCCTCCCTCCAGGGGCTGTGATGAGGTTGAAACGGGGTCAGCACAGTACACTGCACTCTCGAGCCACTGAGCTAACTGAGAGCAATGACGACAGGTATGGCCGGCTGAACTGACTGGTGGAGCTGCCAGTGCCTCTGGGGTAACTTGAGAAGCAAAGCGAAGGCTCTTCCTAACTTTTCTCCACCAATAAGAAAAGCTTCCACTGAGACCTGGAAGTTCACTATCAAGGGAGCTAATTGTGCTAATTTCTCCTTCTCTCTCATCTCAAAATTTTTTTTTTTTAAATTTTATTTTAATTAAATCTTTATTATACAGATTATTACATTTGTTTCTCTTTTTTTCCCCTCCATAGTACCCCTCCACCCAGCTCCCACCCTCCCTCTGCCCTTAGCTCCCTCCCATTGATCTCATCCATAGGTGTATGATTTTTGTCCAGTCTCTCCCTGTATACCCTTCACCCCTTTCCCC
>PVJN01064394.1:0-10520 GCA_004026805.1 Lasiurus borealis
TAAAAAAAAAAAAAAAAAAAAAAAGAACATGTGTGATGTTGTTCCTGATGTTTTGTACCCTGGTTATTATGTACTGTCACACTTTGAATAAAATAAAAAATTATTTCGATCGTCTATGGGATTCTTTATGATCTGGCCACACACACACACACACACACCATCTCACTCCCCATCTCATCCCCTGGCGCCAGCCATTGTGGCCTCTTTTGCTGCTCCTGAAATATACTTGACGCATGTCCACCTCAGGACCTTTATACTTGCTTTTTCAGATGATTGGGACTTTCTTCCTTTACATAGCCTCATAACTGACTTCCTTCACTTAACCAGGATCTCTGCTCAGATGTTAACTGAACAAAGAGAACTTCACTAACCATCCTATCTAAATAGCACTATCAGCCCTGGCTGGGGGGCTCAGGTGGTTGGAGCATCATACTGTACACCAAAAGGTTGCAGGTTTGATTCCTGGTCAGGACACGTACCCAGGATGCCAGTTCAACCCTGACTCAGGGTGTGTATGGGAAACAGACAATCCATCTCTCTCTCTCTCTCTCTCTCTCTCTCTCTCTCTCTCTCTCTCTCTCTCTGTCTCTCCCTCTTCCCCTTCTCTCATTCCTCTCTCTCTAAAATAAAATTTAAAAAACATATCTTTGAGTGAAGATTTAAAAAATAACAAAATTTTAAAATTAAAAAAAATAAATTAAATAGACCTTCAGTCACTCTTTATCCCTTTATTTTTCTTATCAATTTGACATCATATTGTATATTTATTTGTACTCAGTCTACACACACACACTCACACACACACACTCACTCACTCAAACGGGAATTCCATGAGGCAGGGTTTTATCTGTCTTGTTCACTGCTACAGCCCCAACACTTTGAACAGAGCCAGGCCAATAATAAGTGCGTGACAACCAGCGGTTGGGCAAATGACTGTATTGTGAGACTTTTAAGATGTGATAAAGATATCTAAAAGTTCTCTATATCCATGGTCATCCAGCCTCCACAGATGTTAAAAACAATAGCTTCAATGTTTAAATCGGTAATCTATTGGCAGACTAGCCTCTTTAAAAACTCTCTTTTTTCTTGATATAAAAAGAAAGAATTTGATACAGTAAAGAAAGCAAGGGAAGAGGGAGCAATAAGGAGGTGGAAAGATCTAGTAACTGTCATATCTAGTTAATGATACAATAGTTTTCATTGAAGAGAGTAACTTGACCTATTGCTGATGTGAACTACATTTGAATCTTAAGCTTTTACAGAAACATATTCCAGAGAACTAAATTACAAGGCAGAGTATTTTCTAAATCATTACAATCACCATGAAAACTATAGTTGGCGGTCCCAGAAAGAGACGTTTTAATCTAATGTTTTATACTGGAGGAAGCAGAGCTCAGGGCTCACCTTCACAAACAAATGGAAAGCATAAGGGCTAGAACCCAGGTGTCCCCTCTGGATGATTTTCTCCCAAATGTGTTTTTTTCTTTCAGTTGCCTTTTCTCTTTGGCTTTTATATTAACAAACTAGAGGCCTGGTGCATGAAATTCATGCACTCCGTGAGGGTTTGGGGGTCCCCTCAGCCCAGCCTGTGTCCTTTCGCAGTCCGGGAGCCCTCAGGGGCCATCAGTTGGGCATCTTTAGTGCTGCCACCACTGCTGTGCTCGCCAGCCATGAGACTGGTTTCTGGCTGAGCAGCACTCCCCTGGTGGGAGCACACTGACCACCAGCTCCTGCATTAAGCGTCTGCCCCTTTGTGGTCAGTGCATGTCATAGCGCCCAGTCATTCTGCTACTTGGTCAATTTGCATATTAGCTTTTTATTATATAGGATTATCATCTCTTTGAAAAACAAAAAACATTTTCTGTCTTCTATTTTCCAAAGGGACATACATATTGACCTTAGAACCCAAAGTAAGCATTTCCAAATTGCATACAAGGTAATATGCAAGGGGTTTATATATAGTCCTCACATTAAACAAAACACACACACACACACACACACACACACACACACAGATTTCAATAAGTTTAGAAGACTAATGTTTTCCTCCCTCCCCCTGAAAAGTCAAACAATACAGAAATTGTATTATGTGTGTTTAGCTTAGTACTTCTAGAACTTATTTGACCAAAGAACATTACTCTTTTCTTAGAAATTTCTCACAGACATCATTGAGGAAATACTTCTTTTTATCATTCTACCTATATACACACACAACAAACACAGAGGCCTTTGTAATACACTGGAGGCCCGATGCATGAAATTCAAGCAAGGGGCTCGGCCCTCACAGCCCCATCTTCATCTGGGAAGGATGTCCAGAAGGTCATTTGGCTGTCTGGTCTAATTAGCATATTATGCTTTTATTATTAAAGATTGTATATGAACAGAAATACACAAAAGATTACATACCATGTGTGCATATGTATATATATGGTTGGAAGTGTCATTACCTAGTCCATTGGAGGAGTGGACACATTAGGATAAATCCAGCAAAGCTAACGCTGCAGGAGTTGGCAAGAAGGACAGCAGGTATAGCTATTGGATTCTTTGTCTGGCACCACTGCTCTAGGCACTGCTTCTACACACTCACTCGCTACCTCAGCAGCTGTAGTGGGAAACGCCCTGTCTCTAGACCCTGGAGTCCCTGCCCAAAGGGACTGGTATGTGGACAGTCCTCTCCTAAGCCTGGCCAAGTAGGTCCTTCCGAGGAGTTATGACTGAAAGGCCTTCAGAAAAAAGGAGTAAATTGGCCTCGAAAGAGACACTGAGATAGAGATTGCAAGAAAGAAGGCCTTTCCGAAGAGCCCATCCCCGATTCTCTTCATGAGGCCGAGCTGCATCCTGGTCTCAGACGTCATGAACTGTCCCCATCACCCATCAACAAATCATCTCCTTTCTCCCTTTGTCCTACTGTTTTGCTAGAATTGGTTCCTGTTCCTTGCAGACTGACCAATACACCCGGCAAGAGGGATGTACAAGTGTAGCAAACGAGTCAAAGACAGAGGGAGCCAATGCTAGGATGTGTAACCCACTCACTTATCATTCCCTAAGCTCCCCATTTTCTCCCTCTGGATTTTCAATGGAAGCAAAGTGCAGCTTTCATGGGAGGAACATAAACTGATTCTGTAGCATGAGATGCTGAGGAATCTTACATTTAGACTTTCATCTGTCTGTCAAAATCTAACTATTTTTCATAAGTCCTTTCCAATGGACCCATCATTCTCTACGGGTACTCTGAGCTACTCCTATACCACGCCTTGCTTCCTACAGACCTCTCTCCGCAAGGACCTCTGAATCTTTTCCTGAGGGAGGTAGTTCCCCTGATTTCAAAACATCATTTAGCCACATTAAAGCTCATTGATACTGTGGTTGCATTTCAAAAGCATAACTCCAGGTTGAAATCCATATTTTTGTGGTTGAAGGGGAAATATCAGAAAGTATTGAATAACCTTTCTTTACTGTAACCATTCAGTTTAAGTTCACTTTAAACAAAAGGGTCCCCTTACCTAGAAATGAAGCCCACACGAGAGCTGGACAAGCAAATAAAATTACAGAGATATAAATAGGAAAGGATTCAAACCTACAAGCAACTGGAAAAGTACAAACTAGAACAGAAATCTATTTGTAAAGTTATATATGCACACACACACACACACACATGCACACGTATGAATGTGTGTGTGTGTCCTTTTCAGGAATAATTTGGCAGAATACATCAAATGCAACATGAATGAGCATGCTCTTTGATCCTCTGTTCAACTTCTGAGATAAAGGAAAAAATAGTAACAGTCTTGGTCTGCCCCTGCTCACATCCACGTCCACCCTGCTACTTACCGTCACCTGGCATGCAAGCTCACAGGCCCGATCTTATCGCAGCCAGCCTGTGGGGAAGAAAGCTAACGGAGAATACTAATAGACTGGCTGCAGTCAGAAACTCAGTGAAGGCAAGCCCTAGGAAATTGAATTATTTAAAAGGGGCCACAATTAAAGTGAGCTTGGGAGAAGGGAGCAACTTGGATTTCCACAGAGTGGGAGGGCTTCCTCAGCCAGCACAGGGTGAAAGGTTATTCTCAAATAAATGGAAATCAAAAAGTGCCTTAGTCTATGGGGAAATTTTTGGTGTACTTTCTGTAATTTTCTGTCTGCCGATGTTTTGCTTAGGCTGATGTGACCCTATATATGGACAGGATGCCCAAAAGTGTTTCAAGGGAAACCACTCCTGGGATCTAACATTTGCCACAAATTGTTAGGCTGCACCCTGGCCGGTTTGCCTCATTGATTAGAGTATTGGCCTGTGGATCGAAAGGTCTCAAGTTCAATTCCCAGTCAAGGCCACATACCTTGGTTGCAGGTTCAATACCCAGCACCTGTCAGGGTGCAAGTGGAGGTAACCAATCGATTTATCTCTAACATATCGATTTTCTCTCTCTCTCTCCCCTCTCCATTTCTCCTCTTCCTCTTCTTTCTTCTCCTCCTCTCCCTCCTCATTCTTTTCCTCCTCCCCTGCCCCTTCTACTTTCTCTAAACATCAGTGGAAAAAATATTCCCCCTCCTTGGGCAAGGATTAAAACTTGTTTGTTTTTTTTATTGTTAGGTTGCTAAAATAAACAAATAATTAGCTCCCCCTCAAACATATGTTAAATATGAAAAAGTTACAGCCTTAAATATTTTAAATACTACTATTTTTAATAGTAAAATAAAATAATGAACAGCCAGAGGGAAATAAAGTAATTATAGTATATCTATTGATAAATTGTTATATTCTGATTAATACAATAGTCCTGGAGACTATGTAGACAACTAAAATCTACACTAATAAAGAGTAAGATGCAAATTGGCCATACCTTTGTGAAGCCCACCAGCCAATCAGGAGTGAGTATGCAAATTAATTCAACAAAGATAGTGGGTTCATTTGCATATACAGGTGCCAAGCAGTCAGAGGTGGGCAGGACACTTGCATTGTCGCCATGGCAATGAATCAAGCATTCTGCATCGTCCCAGCCACTCCAGGTCTCAGGGCAATGTGGGAAGGCAGAAAGGCAGCTCTGGGTCGGAGCAAAAAGGCAGTTCTGGCCAGAGCGAAGGTGGTGCTGGCAGTCAGGGGAAGGAAGGCCCATTCTTGCATGAATCTTCATGCATTGGGCCTCTAGTTTACTAATAATTTTATGTTAAAGATCAAGTCCAACATTGCATGTATGGGATATTTATAACTATCCTATCTAATGAAGAGGGAATATGCTAATTGACCCTTACACCGTCACAAAGATGGTGGCACCCATAGCCAATAAGGAGAGAATATGCTAATTGACCACCCTACCTTCAAAGATGGAGGCATCCACAGCTAGTAAGGAGGGAATAAGCTAATTGACTGCCCAGATGTCGGCACCCACAGCCACAAGATGACAGTGCTCAGTGCTCTCAAAGATAGCAGTGCCCACAGCCAATAAGGAGGGAATATGCTAATTGCCTGACAAGATGTTGGCACCCACAGCCACAAGATGGCAGTGCTCAGTCCCCTCAGCCCTGCCAGGGCAGCAAGCACTTGGTCACTCTGCGCTCCTGCCTCCAGAGTCCCCCAGTACCCTCAGCTTCCCAACTGCCCAGGTCCAGCCTGAGGTGCAGGCAAGCCTTGGATGGCAGCTGCCCAGCTATCCAGGGCCACCCAAGGCTCAGGTAACCAGGGTCGCCTCCCACCCCTGAGAGGTCCCAGACTGTGAGAGGGGGCAGGCTGAGCTGAGGGACCCCTCCTCCTAGTACATGGATTTTCATGCACTGGGCCTCTAGTATAAAAATAAATATATAAAAAGCCTGAAAGAAATACAGTGGTACCTTGAGATACGAGTGCCCTAACATACGCGGTTTTTGAGATACAAGCCTTCGAGCGAGCGATTTTTGCTTTGAAATATGAGCAACAGTTGAGATACGAGTAATCACGCAGATCAGCCAACTGCACATGACCCACCAGTTTACCACAACTTGAGCATCTCATAGTTTCCCACGCCTCAAGGTTACGGAACGAATTAAACTCGTATCTCGAGGTACCACTGTATACCAAATTACTTACAGTGACTTGAATGGTAGTGAAATTTCTATATTTTTTTATGTGATACTGTTACTTTCCTTTTACATTTTCTAAATGAAGCCATTCTAGAAAACCATAAATAGTCAATGCTTATATTCCATGAAACTTACTAATTTATAGCAGCTAGATTTAAATACTTAGGAGGATCCTTTAGAAAGCATCTCTTTAGTGTTGGCCAGGATGGGGAGGAGAAAGAAAACCCTCGTGCACTGCTGGTGGGAATGCAGACTAGTGCAGCCACTGTGGAAAGCAGTATAGAGTTTCCTCGGAACATTAAAAATGGAACTGCCTTATGAGCCATCCATTCCATTTCTGGGAATATATCCTAAGCAATCCAAAATGCTAACTTGAAAGAATATGTGCACCTCATGTTCACTGCAGCATTATTTACAACTTGAGGCCTGTTGCACAAAATTCGTGCATGGGGTGGGGTGTCCCTCAGCCCGGCCTTACCTTCTCCAATCTGGGATATCCCTCTCACAAACCACTGGCTCCTAACTGCTAACCTGCCTGCCTGTCTGATCACCACTAATCACAGCTGCCTGCCTGCCTGATCACCCCCTAATTGCTCCCCTGCTGGCCTGATCACCGCCAACTGCCCTCCCCTGCTGGCCTGATGACCCCAACCTTCCCCTGCCAGCCTGATGACCCCCAACTGTCCTCCCCGGCTGGCCTAATCACCCCAAACTGCCCCCCACCTGCCTGATCACCCTTAACTGCCCCCCCTTCCCAGATTGCTTGCTCCCCTGCCAGCCTGATCACCCCTAACCATCTCTGCCTTGGCCCCTGCCACCATGGTTTTGTCCAGAAGGACATCGAGAAGATGTCCGGTCTAGTTAGCATATTACCCTTTTAATAGTATAGATAGCTGAGCTATGGAAACAACCCAAGTACCCACGAATAGACAAGTAGATAAAAAAAATTTGTACAGCTCTAGCCAGTTTGGCTCAGTGATACAGCGTTGGCCTGGAGACTCCAGGTTCAATTCCAGTCCAGGACACATGCCTAGTAGGAGGTGTGCAAGATGCAGCCAATCAATGATTCTCTCTCATCATTGATGTTTCTATCTTTTATACCTCTTCCTTCTTCTTTGAAATCAATAAAAATAGTTTGTTTTTTTAAAAACTCTGGTACATATATTACACAATGGATATTACTTGGCCAAAAAAGAAAAATAAATGAATGAAATATTACAATTTGTAATAGCATGGATGGACCTAAAAGGTAGTATACTAAATGAAATAAGTCAGGCAGAGAAAGACAAATGCCATATAATTTCACTTATATGTGGAATCTAAAGAAAAAATAAATGAACAAATGAAACAGAAACAGACTCATAGAGAACAGAGGGGAGGGTCTTTGAGGACTGGGTGAAAAAGGTGAAGGGATTAAGGAGTACAAATCAGAAGTTATAAAACAGTCATGGGGATGTAAAATACAGCATAGGGAATACAGTCAATAATAATGTAATAACTATGCATGGTGACAGGTACAATAACTATGCATAACTTTATCCACCTGTAAAGATATGATTATATAACCACTATGTACACTGAAAATAATACAAAATAATATTAAATATAAACTGGAGTTGAAAAATAAAATTTTTAAATATTCAAATAAAGTATCTGTTTTAAAAATCTAATAAAATCACTGATTTATGCCTACGGTAAGTCCTAGAGAAAGTTTTATAGTAGGGAATATTAAAGCAAGATACACAGTATGTTAGAAGTTGTGCTTTGAGAAAATATTTTTGAATATTCACCAACACACTTCTAAGGTTATTCACAATAATTAAATTATTTCCTTTTGGGAAATTATATTGTTAATCCTTTTTTTCTGAGAGAAAGCAAAGATATTACTTTGTATTATAAATATTAAACATTTACTCTTTTACATATTGATACTTTTTTTAATCAGACTTTGTCCATGTGCATGAGAAAGACTGAAAACAATTCCCCCAATATAATAAATTCTGTCAGAAGACCACTTTGAAGGAAATCAATGTTAGCTATTGTTTCTGGAGTTAGTATTATTACTCTACATATAATTGAAATATAACATTCTAAAGACAAACTTTGTCCTCCCCACCACCACTCTATAAAAACTTTCCTCCAAAATGTCAGTACTTAACTCCCTTTGCCAAATGCAATGAATGAGCTTTGTTTTCTCCCCATTAGCATGGAGTCCTCTGTAACATTTGGCCTCATTAACAGTTCCTGAATCATTGCTGTATTCCAGGCATTGTTCTGAGTACTTTCCAGCATAAGTTCACTGATTCTCACAACAACCCTCTGAGCAGATATTTGTATTGGCTCCATTTTACAGATGAGACACTGAGGCACACAGAAGTGAAGTTGCCCCAGGTAACCCAGCTAGTAAAGTTGCGGGATCTTAATTTGAACTCAGCCAGTCCTACTTGCAAGTCCATGCTCTTGTCCACTAAATCAAAGTCATCTTCTCCCAGCTATGGCCATACTTGGAATGACTTCCTGTTGCATCACTTCTTGTATGCCCTTTGCCTCTTTCTCACTGCCTCTTCTCATTTGCCTCAACTGGTAAACAAGCCCAAGATCTAGACCCACTCTGCCCAGAGGTTCTTCTTCCTGGACTGAAAGGTCATTTTCATGGCAATGAGGATGCAGCCTGTATCTAAGAGAGCACATGTAAAGTACCTGCCCCACGTTTAATAAATGGGATTATTTTATCACATGAGAATAGTCCTGTTCACTTTTGAAAGTGTTTCAATACATTTTTCATTTGATCCTCAAACTCTGCATGTTTATTATATTTCCCCTGCAGCTAGAGCACCACTTCGGGTAGATCATCATATCCTCAATGGCTCCCTACTACCTACAAAGTTAAGTGCAAACTATGGAGCCAAACATTAAGATTCTCTATAATACCTTCACCTTACCTTTTGGCATTAATTTAAACTAATCCACTATGTTTAATCTACACTCCTTCACATTAGACAGCACTTATACCTCAACCTTAAGCAAAGGAGACCCCTGCAGGGTTTCAGACATGTTAAGTCACATATTTTGCCAGTGTCAGGCTTCATGAGGACTTCAGAGTAATGTCACTCCAATTATAAAAAGCCCCTTAATAACATTTTGTAAACATCAGCTAAGAATACTTCATGAAAGTAATAGTCACTTCATGTAACTATTCTCCAATTTACAAAATAATCCCCACACTTTAACACCGGGAGCTGCTCCTGCCATTCCATATAGAAAAGGAAGAGAGAAAGTGACAGAATGCTGTTGGGCTACTGAAGTGGTAGAAGTCCCTTTTAAATGTTCTCACTTGTCCCAGTGAAAGAGTGTGGTTCCCAAATACAAGTCATTGTGAGTCAGAAGGAGTGTAGTCATGACATTCAGGGCCATAAACAGGTTTACCCTGAATGATAAAAGCAGTGTAAGAGCAGTGAGGAAGATAGCACATTTTTTCCTAGGCTTTGATTTGTTCAAGAACTTACTCATAGGAATCATCTGCACACTTAATTTTGGTAATATTAACTAAATTCTGCATTTAAAAATTAACTTATTTTCTAACTATTGTTGACATAACATATTAGTTTCTGATGTATATACTGATTTGACATTTATTTATCTTACAAAGTGATCACGCTGATAATGCTACTATCCATCTGACACCATACATAATTATTACATTATTATTGACTACTAGAGGCTCGGTGCAGGGGTGCTTCAGCCTGGCCTGCACCCTCTCACAATCTGGGACCCTCAGGGGATGTTGGAGAGCTGGTTTCAGCCAGACCCCCACAAGCCAGGCCAAGGGACCCCATTCGGTGCATGAATTCGTGCACCGAGCCTCTAGCATGCATATAAGATCTGTGGTTAATATCTTCCTGCCCTCCCCTTGCCCTCTGACATTCATCAGTCTGTCCTATGTTTTCATGCCTGTAGTTTCCACTCCTGCGTTGAGCATCTGCCCCCTGATGGTCAGTGCACATCATAGCTACCAGCAGGTCAGCTGGTCAGCTGGTCACGTAGGCTTTTATATATCTAGATATTCCTGATTTTACATATTTTAAAGAAGTAAAAAATGACCTTATTCTCTGATAGTTTGGCCACACAACCAAGGCTCTGAAGTGACCCCTGGTGACAGCTTATCATTATTGCAGGTTCATACTTAACTCCCTTGAGAGTTCAACTTCATTCTTTCCTCAGTTCTATATATACACTTATTTCCCACATCATTGTACTTCATGAGTCTATTAGTTTTAATTTTCTATCCATCTTTTAAAACTCTTCCAACACCTAGAGCATGCCTGACATTCTTCTGATAGTGCTTTAGTCCTTTATCAAAAAAGCTTTGGGAGAGAGAACGCCTGTGTCATTTGCACGTCTATGGAAACAGGTTACTCCACTGGTGTGAATAAGTTCATGACTCTTTGTTGAGAAGGTTTTGACAG
>PVJN01064395.1:0-10514 GCA_004026805.1 Lasiurus borealis
CTGCACCTGGATCACAGCATCCTAGGAGTTTATGCTCTGTTCTCAACCCTGAGACTGTAATTACAGGATGTAACTGGGGGATATGATTTTAAGCTGAGCTGTGTTAACTCCGGCCCAATCCTGATTTTTGCAACCTTACAAAAGGACCTGGGTCCTTAATGTTATTGCTGGGCCACTTATTTTTACTAATTACAGAAAAACCCTACTTTAGGATTTTGGATATATAAGTTTAAAAAATCTCTATGGGTCAGCCACTTTTCGTTTTTCTGTTACTTGTCTTCGAGACGGTGACATTGAAGCTGATTAAAAATTAAGGGAAATAGAGTTCTGGGTAGAGGGAACACCAATGCTTAAAGCAGGAAAGACTTAACATGATCTAAAGAAAAAGGAATTCCAGTATGGTAGGAATGTAGTGAGCAAGGGAGAGAGTTGTTGGTTTGGTGTTAAAGCCCAGATCAGATCAATTACCCATGATTTTTAAATTTATATAAATTATATGTATAAAGTACTTTGGGATTTTAAGTATTATGGAAGCCCTTTGGAGGGTTTTAGATAGGAGAATCATATAATCATACTTTATATTTATGAGCCCTCTGGCAGCTGTGTTAAGAATGAGTTGGGGAAAAAAAATGAATTGGACAAGGGCAAGAAAAGAAGCAGGAAGATAGGTTACTACTGTTGTCTAGGCAAGAGATGATGGTGATGTGGACCAGGCTGATGGTGGGTGAAAATGGAGAGAAGTGGACAATTTAAGACATATTTTTGAGGTAGATGTATTGGCATTGTTGGTTTTGAACTGGATGGAAAGGGTAGAATCAAACATGGCTTTTAGGTTGTGAGTGTTGAACAATTTGGTGGATGGATGATTCTTACTGGGACAAAAAAAGATGAGGTGCAGGATTTAACACATTGTGGCTTCAGGAGTTTGATTTATGACAAAGCAAGTTGAAAATATATGTCAATTAAGCAGGTAGATTTATGAGACTAAGCTTTAGAGGAGAAATTCAGATTTGATAGTCTCAGACACTTAAACTGTACTTAAAGAAGGAATTGGAGAAGCATAATAATACAAGATTCTATATAGTCAAGACCATGAGTTGAGTTACTCCAACATTTAGCAGTTCAGCAGAGGAGAAGAGGCAGGTGAGGTAGAAGGGAAATTGGCAGGGTGTTCTATTATAGAGGCAAGAATTGGAGAGTGCTCCAGATTGAGTGGACATCTGATTTGGATGCTGCTGAGCTGCTGGGTGAATTGAGAGCACAGAATTTGCCACTGGATTAAGCAACATGGAAGTTAGATATCAGAGATGGGAGAAAACTTCTTGGGTTTCTAGCTTGAGTAAATGGATGGATAGTTTTGCCATTTGTTGAAAAGAGGACACCGAAACCTGGATGTTGGGTGGGAGGCAAGATAACAAATTTATTTTGAGAAACATGGAGTCTACGTTGGCTTAGGACATCCAGATGATGTCCTGTAGGCTGGCGAGACACAGGCCTGAAGTTCAGAACATTGAGTTGCCTTATGGATCTGTGAACTGAAAGTTTCAGGAGCCAACTACCTTCCCTATCTCCTTCCTTGGTGTTTGCTAAGCTTTTCCAATAAGAACTCAAAAATTTCTGCTGGAAAGTAAAACAGACTTGGAGAGCAATGTGTTTAGGACTCTTCTGCATCTCAGATTTTTGAATAGCCAAGGACTAGGTCAAATGGTCCTTGGAGATTGACAAGGAGAAAGAGACATTCTCTGGGACTGCCTCAGCCCCCTTCCCTGAGATCCCTGGCTGAGCTGTAAGGCTTTCATGAAAAACCTGCAGGGACATTCAAGTTCTTTGCTCCACAGCATCATCCTCTGAAGACCAACCAAACCCAGCTCCAGCACAGCACTGAGTTGGGGGGTAAGGGAGGCCCTCATGGGGGAGAGGGAACAGACCTGCACATATGATTGGCCCAATCATCCGGACTCCTCATCCCATGGTCTTTCCACCCTCACCCACATCCAGTCAGTTTTCACCATTCCTTCAGACATATCTAGGCGTCCTGACCTCCCTGCTTTTGTCAGGGCCACAGTGTGCTTGGTCTTGCGTTTTGGTCCACGCTTATGATGAGCCCTTTTTAAGCCTTTCCCTTCCCCACCTCCTCCCGAGACTGGTGCCTAGTCTTTTCAAATAAAGGTGTTTCCCCAGCACAGGCTGACAAACGTTTAATGACAGGATGGACCAGCTGGGACAGGCACACATGAGCATGCACACACATGCTCTTCTGCTACTCATAAGAGTTTGTCCACCTTCCTTATTAGAGCCAAACTGTGCAACTGCTCCCAGTAAGGCTCTTTGGGAAACCCTGGAGTGGAAGAGGCGGAAGCAGCTGGAGAACAAAGTACTAGAGGCCCATAAGCTGGCTGGGTGTTATGGGGGTGGGAGAACCTGAGCCAATCTGAGATCCCAGGGTTGTTCATTGTTTTATTCCCAATTTATCACAGCGCTTTATTATTGGAGGTATAGTCATAGGCCTTGTTGGTTTTGAACTTGGAGATGGGAGAAAGCATTTTGCTATAATTAAAAATGTTTGTTCTTGCCCTGGCAGGTTAGTTCAGTTTATTGGAGCGTCATCCTGTGTACTGAAAAGTTGCCAATTTCATTCCCTGTCAGGGCACTTACCTAGGTTTCAGGTTTGATCCCTGGTGGGGTGGGTACAGGAGGTAACCAATTGATGTTTGTCTTATACATCAATATTCTCTCTCTCTCTCTCTCTCTCTCTCTCTCTCTCTCTCTCTCACACACACACACACACACACACACACACACACACACACCTTCCCCTCTCTCTAAAATCAGTAAAACATATCCTTTGGTAGGATTAAAACAAAAGTTTGTTCTTATTAAATGTTTCAGTAGAAGCCCTAGCCAGTTTGGCTCAGTGGATAGAGTGTAGGGTGGAACTGAGGGTCCTGGATTTGATTCCAGTCAAGGGCACATGCCTGCTTTGTGGGGTCATCAGGAGACAACTGGTCAATGATTCTGTCTCATTATTGGTGTTTGTATCTCTCTCTCTCTCCCTTCCTCTCTGAAATCAATAAAATATATAAGAAAATAAATGTTTTTAGGGAGAGTCATGACAAGGGCTTCTAGGAATCTTTAGCTTAGCCCATTCAGGATGAGTTGCCAACACTTTTAGAAGCTCTTCCCCAACTTACTTACCCAGCCTTGCCCCCTTACACACATGCTGAAGTCCAGCTAGATATTCCTCATCCTCCCTCTTCCTGCCTTTGTTCACACAGCTCACTTCTCTGCATGTCTAAATCTAAATTCCATCCATCTTGTAGAGCTCTGCTTCAAAGTCACCTCCTCTGGTAAGCCTTCCAAAACTTTCTCCAAAGGACAGAACTTTATTTTCTATAGCACTTCATTCACTCTAACTCTCATGCACTTAACACTTTTCACCTTAATTTGGGATGACTGGTACTTTTTTCTAGATGTTCTGGGTCTCCTGGAGAACAGAAGTAGTGTCAGGCTTTTATTTCCTCAGGGCCTGGTAGTTGAGTAGATCAAATAAATACTAATTGGTACAAGCATATCACATGGGACCCCCTCCCTGACTTCCTGCCACAGGTGGGTGGGGTTGCACCTATTTTATGGATGAGAAAACTGAGACCCACAACTTGCTGAGATCACTCAGAAAGGCACAGACTGTAGCTCACCAGCACTCCTCAGTGCTCCTCAACAAGTGGAACAAGTCTCCCACCCCGTGAAGTGGAAGAGGCAGCAGCAGCTGGAGAACAAAGTAGTAGAAGTAAAGGAAGCCACTCAAAGGTGCTTGGTGAGACCTGAGGTCACCTAGTCATTGCCTTTCCACCTGTCATTCTATCTCTTCTCTTCATCCTCCTCCAGCTTCAGCTTCCCTTTTCCTTCTCTTTCTTTGGCTCTCTTTTCTTTTTCTTCCACTTCCTTTTCCTCCATGGCTTGTATTTATGATTCTTTTCTAATTTCTACCCAAGGCTCTGCCACCTCCACTACCTGCTACCTCCATTTGATGCCCAGCCCCTCCCCAAGGAAAAGTTGGATGCCTACCTTACTCTCAACCCCTCATCCTTTCTAAGTTAACTAAGCAGGCCCAGGCCAAGGAGGCATCCAGTTATTTTCATCCCCTTCCTACTGCCCACCCTAAGCTGGAAAATGAATCAGTTAGAGAGTTGTGTAAAGGGATAACCAGGACCAAGGTCCTAATTTCTTCTCCAAAGCCTTCTCAAAGAAATTAGTGGTATCAGCTTCCACTACTAGGAGACAAGAGCAAGGAAAGTGTCAAAATAGAGGGTACTGGGGTCCCCAATGTGTTCATTCATTCATTGAATATATTCTGAATACTTACTATGGACGAGACACTGTTCTAGGTGCTGGGATACTGAACACCCCCTGCCATCTTGGAGCCCACATGCTAGAAGAGACAGACAATTAAAAGTAAACTAATACATTCTCAAGATAAGTACAAATTAGAATAAAAGGTATGAAGCCAATAAATAGGGAGAATGAGTAGGTGTTGGCAAAGGCAGAGAGAGCATTTATGAGGACTTTTTATTTGAGCTCAGCCAGAACATAGTGAGCCAGCCAGGTAGCCTGCGGTGAGGTTCCAGATGGAGGGATCTGAAAGCACAAAGATCATGATTTGTTGGAAGCACCCTGGAAGGGCTAATGGCCTAGTGCCTTGGTTGGCAAACTGCGACTTGAGAGCCACATACAGCTCTTTGGCCCCTTGAGTGTAGCTCTTCCACAAAATACAACAGCCTGGGCAAGTCTATTTTGAAGAAGTGTCATTAGAAGAAGTTTAAGTTTAAAAACTTTGGCTCTTAAAAGAAATTTCAATCATTGTACCGTTGATATTTGGCTCTGTTGACTAGTGAGTTTGCCAACCACTGGCCTAGTGTGTGGTGAGAGAGGCAGGAGAGTGCCAGGGATAAACTTGGAGATATGTAGCAGGAATTTTATGGAAAGCTATTAGGACCTTTGAGCAGGAGAAAACTGGATTTAATCAATCATTAACTTACTTATTTTTGTTAGGTAATATTAACATTATCTATGTAAAAATTTATTGCTGAGTACTATATGTGATTACATTTTATTTGTTATACAAGATTTTATTTTTTATCAGTTGATGGGCCTCATTCTTTTATTCCTTTTGCCAGTTTTCTATATTGTTAAGTACTATTGAGTGGGCTCTAACTCCTGGCTTGAATGAGTGATGTCCACAACGTCCTTCCTCAACAGCCTTATTCAGCTCCTGTCCAGTCATGTGGCTTCTTTTACGGAGTCAATCCAGCTCACCTTTCATCTTCCTCTTTTCCTGCTGCCTTCTATTTTCCTTGGCATTATTATCTTTTCCAAAGAACCCTGCTTTTTCATTATATGCCCGAAGTATTACAGGTTCAATTTTGTCATTTAAAAAAAATAAATCTTTATTGTTCAGATTATTACAGTTGCTCCTCTTTTTTTCTCCTCCCTCCCCTCCACCCAGTTCCAACCCCACCCTCTGCCCTTACCCCCCACACTGTCCTCATCTATAGATGTACAATTTTTGTCCAGTCTCTTCTCATATTCCCCACACCCCTTTCTCCCTGAGAATTGTCAGTCCATTTCCTTTCTATACCCCTGATTCTATTACCCTGTTTCCTCGAAAGAAGACATCCCCCCAAAATAAAATCTACTTCTAGTTTTGCCTCTCGCTGTAATAGAAGGCATCCCCCCTGAAAATAAGACCTCCCTGATAATAAGGCCTCCCCAGAATATAAGGCCTCCAAAACTTCCGTAAGGTGTCTGACTCCTGATTTAAAGAGATCTCGCACTGCCTGAACAGCTCTGGCTGTGCTACGGCCAATCAGTGAGCTGGTTTGTGATGAAAACTACTACCATGCCCTATACAGGTAATAAATTTCCTTTTTTTTTTGTTCAACAATAAATGTGTACTGTATTCTTCTTCATGGAAAAATAAGACATCCCCTGAAAATAAGACCTAGCGCATCTTTGGGAACAAAAAATTAATATAAGACACTCTTATTTTGGGGTAAACAGGGTATATTCACCAGATTATTCTGTTCATCAGATTTTTTATTCACTTGAATTTTAGATTCACTTGTTGATAGACATGTATTTGTTGTTCATAATTTTTTGGCTTTTATCTTTTTCTTTTTCCTCTTCTTAAAGAATACCTTTCAGCATTTCATGTATTACTGGGTTGGTGGTGATGAACTCCTTTAGCTTTTTCTTATCTGTGAAGCTCTTTATCTGACCTTCACTTCTGAATGATAGCTTTGCTGGGTAGAGGAATCTTGGTTGTAGGTTCTTGCTATTCATCACTTTGAATATTTCTTGCCACTCCCTCTGGCCTGCATAGTTTCTGTTGAGAAATCAGCTGACAGTCATATGGGTGCTCCCTTGTAGGTAATGAACTGTTTTTCTCATGCTGCTTTTAATATTCTCTCTTTGTCTTTTGCTCTTGGTATTTTAATTATGATGTGTTTTGGTGTGGCCTTTTTGGATTCCTTTTGTTTGGGGTTCTGTTTCTTTTACCAGGTGGGGAAAGTTTTCTGTCATTATTTCTTCAAATAGGTTTTCAGTATCTTGCTCTCTCTTTTCTTCTGGCACCCCCATAATTCTGATGTTGGTATGCTTGAAGTTGTCCCAGAGGCTCCTTACACTATCTTCCAATTTTTGGATTCTTTTTTCTTTTCCAGTGGAGTGTTTTCTGCTTCTTTGTATTTCAAATCTTTGACTTGATTCTTCCATTCCTCTAGTCTGCTGTTAGGTCTCTGTATAATATTTTTTATTTCAGTCAGTGTATGTTTAATTTCTAGTTGGTTCTTTTTCATCTCCTCTCGGGTCTTGCTAAATTTATCCATCTTTTCTAGGAAATTGTTGAAAAACCTTATACCTGTGGTTTTGAAATCTATATCTAGTCATTTATTTTTCTCCATTTCTTACATTTGTGATCTATTGCTTTGTCTCTGCATTTTTGCTACTTTCCTGAGTTGGTAGAGTAGCTTTGTATGCTAGGTGTCCTATATGGCCCAGTAGCTCTGCCTCCCCAGTTACCTGAGGTGGACACCTTTGGTGCACCCCCTTGTGGACTGTGTGTACAGTCTTGTTGTAGTTAAGTCTTGATTGTTGTTGATATCACTGGGGGGAATTAACCTCCAAGCCAATTGGTTGTGAGGATCAGCTGTCTCTGCACCCAGAGGACTTCTATGCTGGACTCAGCCTTAAGATTTGCAAGATTGCAACAGCCTCTGTGCTGGGCTTGGATGTGGTGGAGCGTCAGGGCTGAGCAGACAGCCGTGGCTTCCCATCAACCCTGTCCTATGCGGTGTCCCCTGGGTGTCAGTACCCCTTGGTAATCGCTGCAGCCCTCTCTATGCACACGCACATGAGTCTCCAGACCTCTGCCTTTCTGGCTCCCCTGAGTTTCCGTGCACTCTGGGAACCCATATGAGTCTGGGTGTCCAGGGTCTCACCTGGAACTGGGGTTCAGTGCAGTTGGACAAGGATTTCAGTGCAGTTGGGAGGTTTTGTTTCCTCCCACTAGAGAAAGCCCGGGGCACAATCAACAATCAGTCCTCTGCACATGCCTCCAGACCTCTGCCTTTCTCAGCTCCCCTAAGTTTCTGTGCACTCCTCCCTTTTCATGACAGTCCAGACTCCCCCTGTGTGAATCTTGCCTGGAACTGGGATTCAGTGCAGTCAGGAGTTTCCGTTTCCCTCCTGCTAGAGGAAGCCAGCCAGACCCTCTGCAGCCTGTCCTTTCCACACACATCTCCATACCTCAGCTTTTTGCAGCTCCTCATCTTCATGAGCTCCTCTCTTTATTTCTAGTTGTAGAATTTCCACTCAGCCAGCTTTCCTGTGGTTCTGGATGGTGTCCATTCTGTCTTTTAGCTGTAGTTTTGAAATTGTTGTGCAAGGCAGCAGTTTAGGTGTTCACCTATGCCACCATCTTGGTTTCTCCTGATACCATTCTTATCACAGAATCTTTGTACATGATCTTCCCCTCTTCCCAGAAGATTATAGGAGAACATAGTGAATACTAGCTTGGACTCCAAAGTTACCTTGGGCAAATTTATTTTTTAATATATTTTTATTGGTTTCAGAAAGGGAGGGAGAGAGAAAAATATCATGATGAGAATCATTGATCAGCTGCCTCCTGCATTCACCACACAGGATCGAGCTTGAAACCTGTGAACTCCTGGTTCATCAGTTGATGCTCAACCACTGAACCAAGCTGGCTGGGCTTGGGCAAATTTCTTGATCTCTTGGTGCCTCAGCTTCCTTATTAACAAATAGGATTTTTGAAATTTTAAATGAGTTAATACAGACAAAACACTTAGAACAGTGCCTGACAAAGAGTATGCGCTATATAAACATTTGTGATTATTATTATTGTTGTTATTGTTAGGGTCTCTTTATTCCTGGCATTTTACATTTTTAGTAGTAATGTCTTTTTTTCATTCACTATACTGGGAATTAAGAATTATGTGACACAACTTTTAAGTTAAAATGTTTTTTTGGTATTACTTTTTGGTAATTTTTTTTCTTTCATATGCTTTATTGCCTTGTCCTGGAATTCCTCTTAGATGTTGAACTTCATGGCTCATTTCTGATTTTCATTTTTTTCCCCTTTTATTGTATATCTTTTTTGTTGTTGTTGTTCTACTTTCTGGAAAATTTCCTGAACTATATTTTCTTTTAAAACACACACACACACACACACACAAAAAAAAAAACACCCAACTTCACCCAAGGTTATGTTTATTGATTTTGGAGAGAGGGAGGGAGGGTAGAAAGGAGGCACAGAAGCATTCATTGGTTGCCTCTTGTTTGTGCTCCAACCAGGCACTCAACCCCCAATCGAGGTATGTATCTGGGCTGGAAATCAAACCCATTACCTTTCAGTATGTGGTTGATGCTCCAAACGACTGAGCAGCCCAGCCAGGGCTCAATTTTATCTTCTATGTCTTCTACTGAATTTTAAAATCTTAGCTATGTTTTTATATTCTACATGCTTTGTTCTTATCTTTTTATGGGTACTTTATCTTTTCTCTTTGCCTCCATTTTTTTTTCCCCTCCCACTCCCTGTATTGTCCCTTTCCTGAATTTGTTAGCTTTGACTTTTTTCAAGTTGGAGTCTTGCCTCCAATGACGGTTCCCATTTAAGACTTAGGCATTAAAAAGAATGTGCCTGAGTGAAGATGTTCAACTGGGAGACTTCCTCATACAGGGATTTTAATTGGGGGCTCCTCAAATGTTTTTATTTATGTCTTTTTTCTGGGCACATTCATTTTCTCCACAAGCAGTGGTATAAGCTTCCTGCGCAATGTTTTTAATAGCCGAGGAAGAGATTTGGGCCCTCATTTATCAGTTTTCATTCTTTGTTTATGGTCAAGTCCCCTGTGCCTGGTGTCCCTCATTTTGCAGTATGTTTTAATTCACATTTTCCAAAAAATAAACTTCCCTTTATCTGCCAAGCTGAGGAGCAATCTAGCTGTGTGAACCAGGGAGAAGTTTGAGAATTAAAAAAAACTTATTACCCTGAGTAAACTTTCAACTTGTTTTATTATAATCTGTTCTATTTTGTGATTAAACACACTTTTTGGTTTTATTTACCAAAATGATTGCTAAATAAAGTAGATATATTTTAAAGGATGCTTTCTTTTTCCAAATTATGAGAGAAAGTTGATTTTAAAAGTTACAGAGGTAGAAGTGAGCCAGCTGTGCTGGGTAGGTCCAGGAAACAAGTTATAGAAGCAAAAGATAAGCTTTGGAACTTAGGAGAAAGGCCAAGGTAATGCACCTATGGGGAAGAAGAGGGAAAGCAAAGGCATGGATGTGCTCCCAGGAGGGAGGGGAGAGCACCTAGTCTGTTTTAAATAAATGCACAGCATTGGTGCACTCGGGGGGCTGAGGGATTCCTCATTCAGGCCTGCACCCTATTCTAGTCCAGGAGCCCTCTGGGGATGGTCCCACTGAGAGGCTCCCACCACTGCCTTCTAGCCCAAGAGCACTCCTCCTGTGGTTGAGCATCAGTCTCTTGGTTAGTGAGCCTCAGAGTGACAGGTTGTTCCATGGTTCGATTGATTTGCATATTAACCTTTTATTATGTAGGATATTTTAATTGATACCAGAGAGGGAGAAATAGAAACATAAATGATGAGAAGCATTGATTGGCTGCCGACCACAGGCCCTCTATGGGGACCAACCTTGGCATGTGCCTTGACCTGAATCGAATCTGGGACTCTTCACGTCACAGGCCAATGCTCTAACCACTGAGCCAAAGCAGCCAGGACCAGAATCTGTTTTTATCCCCACCCTTGACCCCATGTCCCTTAGGACCTCTGGAGCATATTTCCTCACTTCCTGTTATTATTCCCCAACTCGGAAGGCATTCACATTTTGGCTGCCTCTTATTTTGCTAAGTCAGTTACCCCTCTTTCACCTACTTATCATTTTCCAAGGCCTGTTGGCACTTTTGCTATTTC
>PVJN01064396.1:0-10529 GCA_004026805.1 Lasiurus borealis
TTAGGCAACCCCTGTGAAAGAGTCATTTGACCCCCAAAGAGGTTAAGAATTGCTGGATTAAATCATCAGTCGGACATCCCTCTCACAATTCAGGACTGCTGACTCCTAACTGTTCGCCTGCTTACCTGCCTAATTGCCCCTAACTGCTTCTGCCTGCCAGCCTGATCATCCCCTAACTGCTCCCCTGCCAGGCCAGTCACCCCTAACTGCCCTCCCCTGCTGGCCCAGTTGCCCCCAGCTGACCTTCTCTGCTCTCCTGATTGTCCCAAACTGACCTCCCCTGCTGGCCATTTGTGTTTACATAGGGGCAGCCATCTTTGACCACATAGGGGTGGCCATGTTTTGTGTTGGAGTGGTAGTTAATTTGCATATTATGTCTTTATTATATAGGATACTAGAAGTCAAGTGCACAAAATTCATACACGAGGGAGGGGAGTCCTTCAGCCTGACCTACACTCTCTCTAACTCAGGAGCCCTCAGGGAATGCCCTACTGATGGTTTAGGCCTGCTCCCCATGGTTCTCTGTTCACTACAAGGCCTGCCTGCTCCATACCAGGCCAAAGGCAAGCAGGGCCTACTGTCTGCTATCAAGCTGTGCGACTGCCCTCACCTCTTGAGGTTAGTGATGGTCCTGGGAGCTTGTGGGCCTGGTACCTGTTTCCAGGACTCAGGCAACTTGGCGCCACCCTTCCCCCAGTCCCATTGGCACCTGTGTATGCAAATTAACCCATCATATTTGTTGGTTCAATATATATATTCATTTCTGATTGGCTGGTGGGTGTTGTGGAGGCATGATTAATTTGTATCTTTCTCTTTTATTAGTGTAGACTAGAAGGATTCAAGTTCTTGAACCTTTGTGGCCATCTGGTCCAGGTGAACTGCTCCTTAACACCTGTGGTTGGGTTTTCCCACTCGAAGATAACTAGGAACTGACTGGAGGGTGCCAGCGAAGACAGAAAGAAAAAGGTCTTCTGCCCATGCCATTGGGAATTTCTTCTCTAATTCAGGCTCCAGTGATGAATCCTTTGACTGGGAGGTATAAAGTCTCCATTCTCTCTCCCTAGACACTGTTAAAGACAGTATCATTGGAAAGTCTCCATTCTCTCTCCCTAGGCACTGTTGAAGACAGGATACTCACCTAAGTGCAGTTTTGCTCAGCAACCTGGGGCTAAGATGATTTCTGCTCCCATTTTGGCTAAAAGGTCTCTGACCATTAGAGGGACCTGGCAGTCTGGCAAATACAGGAATTCATGAACCACCTGGTGGCCACCTAGCTGACATCAGTGGGGGTGCAGAATGGTCTCTGGTTGTAGTCCCCAGTAGCTTCAATAATGGTGATTTCCCGTCCTGAGAGGGGAGCTACTTTCAGAGTAAATACCAAATGCTCTGTCCCTGTATCAATTATGAAGTTCATAGTCTGGCCTCCAATTTTCACTTTTACCATGGGCTTATGGGGGCCCAGTTGGGAAGAGCCCAGTCTATCCTAGTCGGTGTAGGCTATGGCTATTTCAATGAGTTCTTCCTCAGGTAGATCTGGTGGATAGCAGCTGGGTGGTTTGGACTGCCTTGCCTGCTTTTTCTGGTGGCTCAGATATTCATTCATCCAGTGTCCTAATCCTTTAGAATAAGCACACTGGTGCCATTTAAAGTTCCTCCTTCCTTTTTTTTTGACTTGGCTCCTTGCTGTCTCTCTTTCCTTCTTGCCTGTGGGTTCTGGGAGTTAGCTTCTATGACAGCCACAGTAATCAGGGTTGCTTGCAATTGACCCAGGTGGGTTTATGGGTCTGAAAAACTGATCCATGAAATTAACCATGGCCCGAGATTTTTCAGGAGAACCGGGAGTGTGATGCTTCTAATTTAAAAGTTTGGTCATAGTGAAAGGCTGGCAGTAAAAAACTGATACCCCATCTTGTAGGGTCCCATCTTCTCTAATTACTGGGGGACCCGAGTTTCTCAGAGAAGCATCTGGAAAGCCAGGGATGGCTTGGGTCCCTGATGAGCTTTGTGCAAACGTCACCCAATAGGTTTCTTTCTCCTTCAAAATGTATTTCTATGCCTATAATTTCTGTATTACCCCACAGCCATACTTTCCTTAACCTTAATTATTAAGTAACAGGTAAGTAATAAACATTCCTTAGATTAGCATTTATATAATTGTTGTTTACCTTTAGAACAATATTTCATGTAGTGTGCTCTATAATAGTCATTAAATATATGAATAAATCTGTCAGCTAAAAAAATATATATATTGTGCAATCCTTGGTAAAAGAAAGTGACACTGTTGCCCCAAGAATCTCACACATTATCTTTTATTTATTTTTTATTAAATATTTATTATTCAGATTATTACATTTGTTTCTCTTTTTTCCCCTTCATATCTCGCCTCCACCTGGCTCCCACCTTTCCCTCTACCTTTACCTCCCTCCTGTTGACCTCATCCATAGGTGTATGATTTTTATCCAGTCTCTCCCTGTACACCCCTCACCCCTTCCCCCCTGAAAATTATCAGTCCACTCCTTTTCTGTGTTCCCGATTCTATTATATTTACCAGTTTATTCTGTTCATCAAATCTTCAATTCCCTTAATTTTCAGATTCATTTGTTGATAGATATTTATTTGTTCATAATTTTTATCTTTTACCTTTTTCTTCTTCTTCTTCTTCTAAAAGAGTACCTTTCAGCATTTCATATAATACTGGTTTGGACTTGATAAACTCCTTTAGCTTTTTCTTATTTGTGAAGCTCTTTATCTGCCCTTCAATTCTGAATGATAGCTTTGCTGGACAGAGTATTCTTGGTTGTAGGTTCTTGCTATTCATCACGTTGAATATTTCTTGCCACTCCCGTCTGGCCTACATCGTATCTGTTGAGAAATCAGCTGATAGTTGTATGGGTGCTCCCTTGTAGCTAATGAACTGTTTTTCTCTTGCTGCTTTTAATATTCTCTCTTTGTCATTTGCTCTTGGTATTTTAATTATGATGTGTCTTGGTGTGGTCTTCTTTGGATTTCTTTTATATGGGGTTCTATGTGCTTCCTGGACATGTAAGTCTATTTCTTTTACCATATTTGGGAAGTTTTCAGTCATATTTCTTTAAGTCAGTTTTCAGTATCTTGTTCTCTCACTTCTTCTGGCACCCCATAATTCTGATGTTGGTACTCTTGAAGCTGTCCCAGAGACTCCTTAAATTATCTTCACATTTTTGGATTCTTTTCTCTTCTTGCTTTTCCAGTTGAGTGTTTTCTGATTCTTTATATTTCAAATTTTTGACTTGATTCTTGTCTTCCTCTAGTCTGCTGTTAGGTCTCTTTACAATATTTTTTAATTCAGTCAGTGTATGTTTAAATTTTAGTTGGTTCTTTTTCATCTCTAGTTGGATCTTTTTCATCTCTTGGGTCTTGCTAAATTTATCCATCTTTTCTAGGATATTCTTTAAAAACTTTATCAGTGTGGTTTTGAACTCTATTTCCAGTCATTTGTTTTCCTCCATTTATTTTGTTTGTGATCCCTTCCCTTGACTCGGCATTTTCACTATGTTGGGAGAACTTGTGTGTTGGATTCAGCCTTATGATACCAGACATGCAAAACTGTAGAGGCCTCTCTGTTGAGCTTGGGATGGGTGGAGTCTCAGGGCTTAAGGGACCGCCTTGCCTTCCAGTCGGCCCTGCCCTCCATGGCCCCGGAGTCTCACATAACTGGGTAATCACTGAAGCAGTCCCTTTTGAGCGTGCATGCTCTTGTGGTGCCTCTAGACTGCTGCCTTTCCTGCTCCCCTGAGCTCCAGGACCATATGAGTCTGGGTCCCCAGGGTTTCACCAAAAACTGGTGTTTAGTGAAGTTAAAAGTGGTGCAGTTGGGAGGGTCTGTCTCCTGTCCACTTGTGAAAACCAGGGGCACAATCAGTAGTCTGTCCTGTGCATGCAATGCCATGCGCATCACTAGACTTCTGATCTCTTGCAACTCCCCTGAATTTTTATGCACTTCTCCCTTTTCACAGTCCAAACTTCTCCCTTATGAATTTCGGCTTGACCTGGGGTTTAGTGTAGTAGGATAAGAGGGTTCAATGTCGTTGAGAGTCTCTGTTTCCCTCCAGCCAGAGAAAGCCAGCCAGGTTCTCTGGCACCTGCTCTCTCCACGCATGCATCTCTGTACCTCAGCTTTTTGCAGCTCCTCTGGGTCTCCGTTAGCCCCTCTTTCCTTCTAGTTGTAGAATTTCCACTCAGCCAGCTTTCGTGTGGTTCTGGATGATTCCCATTCTGTCTTTCAGTTATAGTTTTGAAATTGTTGTGGGAGGCAGCAGTGTTAGTGTTTACCTATGCCGCCATCTTGGATTCACCTCACACATTATCTTTACAATTATCCTGTACAATGATCTTCGATGAGAACTAAAAAAAAAAAAAAGAATTGTCAATTTTTTAGCACATATTGTCGGGATTTTTATTTGGGGCCAGTTCTGGTCCTACAACTTACTCTGTTTGTGGCTTAGTCTTCCTCAAACATGGGAAGGAAAGAAGTTAAAAGTCCTGTCTTGGCCAATTCCATCCGAGGACTAAGGAGGCCCTGCTAAACCCCATATCAAGTCTGGGGAGGCTGTTTTTACTTTTTGCTGTTACTGATTTCTATGGAGGATAAGTCACTATTTTTATTCTCTCCAGTTCTTGAAGGAATGAAACTTCAAAAACAATAGGGACCTCTGAGGAGCCAACTGGGCAGAAACACTGACCCTACACCTGACTTCACTGTGCAAGAAACAAGGAGCCAGAGGAAAGAAACTGAAGTGAGTTGGACACAGTTGGGATGACAGCCTGTGGGACTTGCAGCAGCCACCTCCACCACCTTCTGTGCTGTCACAAGTTCTGCCCCTGAGAGGTGGGCCAAGAGCCTCTTGGGGGTTTTCTGGAAGTGGAGATTTTGAATGTTGCAGGCCAGAGGATCTGGGATATTGCTGTTGATGCAGCATGAGAACTGAAAAGTGGCCTGGAACTTCTGACTGATCCATGGTGAGTGACTGGGGAGCAGGATGAAGCGGAGGGTTCTAGGGCTCTGGTGGTGGTGCAGGGTAATGGGGGCCTCAGGCTGCCTGTGGGTTTTTTGGTGGTGGGACCGGCTATAGGGACTTTGAGAAGTTAGGGTATAGGAGAGCTTTTCCTGGTCCAGCGCTCAGGACAGTTGATGTGTACGAGGTTATTCTGATAGTATTGAGCCTTGTTTAATCTCTAACTTTTGTTTAATCTCTGAAATGCTGGTAATTGCTGTTTAGCATTTTCCCCATTCTGCTTGAATGCTGAAGCTTCAACAAGAGTTATAGCTGATTGTGAACCTGTTGCCACAAGCAAAGGAATCTTCCTTTATGAAAGACTAGAGGCCTGTTGCAGAAAATTTGTGCACGGGGAGGTGGTTTCTTAGCCCGACCTGCATCCTCTCCAATCTAGGTGAGTTCAGGCAATGTCCTACTGACAGCTTAGGCCCACTCCCCATGGTTCCCTGCTTTCTGCAGGGCCTGCCTGCTCCACAACATGGCAATGGGTAAGCAGGCTGCGATGGCTATGGCCAACCAGGCCCTGCTTTCTGCTTTCAAGCTGTGTGGCTGCTCTTGCCTACCCAGGAGCCTGTGGGCTTGGCTAGGCACCACCATCTTTGCCTTCCAGGGTGGCGATGGTCCCAGGATGCTGTGGGCTTGGTTCCTGTCCCTGGAACCCAGACTGCTTGGAGCCACCCTGCTCCAATTGCTTGGTGCTTGAGTATGCAAACTAGTCTGCCATCTTTGGTGGGTTAATTTGCATACTCATTCCTGATTGGCTGGGGAGCAACATGGAAGTATGGTCAATTTGCATCTTTGTCTTTTATTGGTGTAGATTACATCCTTACCAGTACTGTCTGAGGATTGCAAAGTCTCCAAATTCTTGTTGCCAGTACAGTGACTTTAAATTTTACATATTCTAATATGTAGGAAGTTTTATTATTTGAATTAATTTGCCTTTTTCTACTTATGAATGATATTGAGCATATTTTCTTGTGAACTTATGTATACATATACCTTCTAGAGTAAAATGTCTAGTCAAATCTTTGTTCATTTTTTATTTTTTACTTAGGTTATTTGCTTCTTTTTACATAGTATAGCAGGTCTTTATATATTTTAAACACATGTTATTTATCTGATATATAATTAATTATATTCTACCAACTTGTGGCTTGCTTTTTATTGTCTTAACAATGTCTTTTGAAGGGCAGAAAGTTTTATTTATTTTTTTTATGAAGGCAAACATCAATTTGATCTCTTATAAATTATGTTTTTGGTGTCCTAAGAAAGCTTTGCCTAGCCAAGATCTCAACGGTTTCCAGTCAGTATCTGTACATGATACAATATAAGGATTAAAGCTTCTTCTATTGTGCATATGGGTATCCAATTATCTGAACATCATTTATTTAATCTCCAATTAATTGCATGTGCACCTTTTTAAAATCAGTTTTCCATCTTGTGTTTTTCTATTACCTGGGACTATGTTTTGCTGCATTGGATTATTTGTCTTGCTTGAAAAAAATACTATAGTATTTTGATTATTTCAGTTTTATAATAAGCCTTAAAATTAGATAATATCGGTGATCAAATTTGTTAATCAGTCTGTAATAGAAAATACATACCTAGAATGGTCAAAACAACATTTGTTTTTAGTGCTGCTTTTAAAAAATGATGTTTTAATTTTGACTTTCAAGAGCTTGAATCTACTTTTGAGGTATCAAAGTTCTTAATAATATGTTTAGCTTTATTGGTGTTTATTACACATCTAAATATGTAGACTTATGCCTTTATAAAATGTACTATCACTATTTAATAAATGATTATTTTCCTTATTCCCTTTTTTCTAAAATTCCAATAACATTTGTTAGCCATTTTTATAATAGCTAATATTTGTGTGATTCTGTTTTATTTTTCAATGTTTTTCTCTATTTCTCAGATTGCATATAATTTATTTAACTATTTTTAAATTTATTAGCTATCATCCTTCATCACAATGCTACTGTGATATCTATATTTTAAGCTTTACAACTTCTGTTTTTAAATTTCTAGAATTTTTATTTCTATTATTTTTTAGTTTTATTTATCAAAAGATAAATCCTATATTTTCATTCCTTGAGAATACATTTTAAAAATATTTAAAATTTACATTTAACACCTTATCTAGGTCATCATAAGGTTGATCATATTAACCATCTTCTCTTAAGTGGTTCTATTTATCTTGTTCTTCAAATGACAAAATATTTGGGTTTGTGTCTTTGACATTTCAAATATAGGTTGTGGAGTCTCTAATATTTTTAAAATGTATTCTCAAGGAATGAAAATATAGGATTTCTCTATAGATAAATAAAACTTTAAAAATAATAGAAATAAAAATTCTAGAAATTTAAAAACAGAAGCTGAAAAGCTTAAAATATAGACATCACAGTAGAATTGTGATGAAGGATGATAGCTAATAAATTTAAAGATAGTTAAATAAATTCTATTTTCTTCTAATCATTGATGTATTGTTTGTTTTAGTGGGTAACTAATTCTTTTAGGTATGAACAACAAACTGTCTCTTGGGAAGCAACATCAAACTCCAGATCTTTTCATCTTAAACTGAGGTTTGTTGAGTCTTTTTCACATATGTGTGCTTTAGGTAGCAGAGATGTCAGAATTTGGGATCCTCTTTTTGCCTCTTTTGATTTTTGTATTTGCCTCCATCTCCAGAGCCCATAATTACTACAAATCAGTACTCCAATTCACATAGAAAATTTGCAGTTTTTTTCATTCCATAACCCTGCAGTAAACTGTACCTTCTCCCATCTTAGACACAATGAAAGAGAGTACTTATCTTTTATATGTCCCCTGCTGTGTAAGTGAAATTCCTACTAGAATATAACTGCTCCTTTTCAGTCTCTACTGCCTTCATATAATTGCTTTTTCTATTGTATTCAGAAGCTATAGAGGAAATTTATGAGAGAGTCAGTCTAATAGGATACTACTCAACTATTACTGGAAAAGGAAGTCACATATCCTACCAAAGATATTTAACTTACTAAGGTGACTCAGTTCTTTTTTTGTTTTAGTTTTTCTAAATGTGTGTGCACACATGATGGAATCCTTTGATTCTGACTTTTTTTTTTCCCTCAAGTGTTAGACACTACTAATGCAATACAAACAAAAATAACAAGTAACCATAACAACAAAGTAAAAACAACAAACAACCAAACAAAAGATTTTAAAATATCTTCTTGAATCTTAGACCATATGGGGTATATTTTCTTTTTTCTTGATAGATGTGCTTTAGCAGATATTTTAGTGGTAAATTTTATGTATTATAAATGTTTTTATACTGCTTTTATTTTTTATTATGGTAAAAACACTTAAATGAGCTTTATACTCAACACATTTTTCAATGTACAAAGGTAATATTAACTACAGGTACATGTTGTAGAGCAGATTTTCATATTTTACTCATCTTAAAGAACTGAAATCTTTTATCTATCCATATTGAATTTCATTTACTTTTCAAAATAAGGTTTTGGTGGGTATACAATTATAAGTTAAACACTGTTTCTAAATCCTCACTTTGTAAATATTATTGCACTGACTTTTGGCTTTCATTTTTGTTGTTCTTGCTGTTGTTACACATTCTGTCACTGCAATAATGATTTTTTTTTAAATGCTATGTTTATCTCTCGGAGCAATTAAAAAAACCCTGTCTTAAATGATCTTTAGTTTTAGAAAATAGAAATTTATGCTTATTATTTATTTTATTCTGGCTACAGGTTATTTTGATCTGAAGAGTGATGTTTATCATCAGTTCTGGAAAATTCATAATCATATATCTTCACTTTTTTCTATCCATTTTCTCACTTCCTCTCCCCTCTCCACCCCACACTCCTGACCCCCAGCCTTAAACTGGATATATGGTGACTCTTCTGATTCTTTATTGTTTATTTTTAACCTCTTTTTTGTGTTTTTGACATTTTTAGCTCTTTATGTTGCTTTATGAAATTTTTCATATATTTCTTCCAGATTTTTAGTTTTTTCTTTATCCTTTTTTTATTTATTCGTTTTAAAAGTTATATAATACAGGTCTAGAAATTCTATTTAATTTTGCAAGTCTAATTTATTATTGATAGCTTCTCACTATACTTTTATATTTAATTTTATAACATGTTCAAAGAAAACAATTTCTGTATATGACACAGGCAACATTTGCTTTCTTTGGAGCTTAAATCTCTTGTAACTGCTTTCTGTATGTTTCATTTCTGGTAGCTTCATTTCATCAAAGTTATCTTATTCATAGTGGCTTTATTTAACCAAGGCTTATTCATATTTGGAATTATATATTTGATAGATTAGTATGTTTTTTTCCAAATATTTCCATGTATTTAGGTTAATTTTCATGTGGCTCAGTACCTTTTATGAGAAGAGAATGCATATATCTACCTATTTGATACATAGCTTGGCCATTTGACTAGTTTGATTCAGTTGTTTCTGGGTAAAGGGAGAGAGTGTCAGTTCTAAGCCCAAGCCTTTTAAAGAGCATTGTTTTTCTATTGGTTTCTTACACTACACCATTTCCATGGTAAGAACATTTATTATATGCTCTACTAATTCCAGAAAGTGAGGGTCACACAGTATACCGATGCCCCCCAATTTATTCTCACAACTGGTGCTCAAAGCAAATCCATCATTGTCAATACATAGATCCAAAATCTAAAGCAAGAATTTCCCAGCTAATCTTCCCAAAAAACATAATTATAAGCATCCACTGTTATGTTAAGTTTTGCATTCTTTTTATTGCATCAGTAGTGATATTCAAAATATTCTAAATGGTGTCCTTTTTATAGTTTTTCCTACTATACTTATTATATACATTGACACAATAAAAATATCTTTCCCAACTCTACTGGAATTTAATAATTAACTTTATCTAGCCTCTCACTTCTTTGAAATTTAGAGAATTCTACACTCCCCACCCCGTGAATACTTTATTCAAAATAACAGGCCTTTTTTTCCTCTTTTTTAGAAAAATGAATTTGACAATCATTTGTGTTTCTAGCCTGTAGTTGACATTTTCTCCAGTTTTCTGGAGAAATGGTGTCCCATCACTACTCATCCATTTTAATATTCTTTATTGCATATTAAGTGGACAAGGAAGAGCTAAGAGAAATGAATATAAAACTTTCCATACAAGCGCTCTTTCTGCAATAGTGTGGCTCAATATTATTATGTTATAAACACTGTATAATAAATTGAATACAAATAGAATAAAATTCCAAAATATCTGAAAAATTGTGAAGTTTAAAAAATGAATTTATGTATTTGTGATTTCTTAGGATAAATTCCTAAGAGTGGGATTACAGGGTCAAATGGGAGATCCATTTTTAGTTTTTTGAGGAAACTCCATACTGTTCTCCACAGTGGCTGCACCAGTCTGCATTCCCACCAACAGTGCACTAGGGTTCCTTTTTCTCCGCATCCTCGCCAACACTTGTCGTTTGTTGATTTGTTGATGCT
>PVJN01064397.1:0-10489 GCA_004026805.1 Lasiurus borealis
CCTCAGGATATGCTCATATTTATTACTTATATAATTCCCATGTGTATGTTTTAAACACATATTTCCTCTGTTTCTCTAATTTATTGTTTATTTCTATACTTGTGAAATATACTTGAATTTGTTTTTTAAAAGATGGGGTGGTTGGTTGTCCAATTCTATTTGGTTTTGAACACCATGACTGTTCATTATGGGGTGCACAAATGTTTTTATTATAGCTTGAGTTTTGTTCAGCAACCATTTATTAAACTTCTGACAAACTTGGTCCATTTGAGGCTTGTTTTTAAAATAAGTTGAGGGCAGCCACTATCCTTTCTAATTTTTCTACTGAGTGATTTACGTATTAAGTCTCTGCACTCTGAATGGTCAGCAATGAAGTATTTAAGAGCCTGTGAGAGCTGCAGTGGTTGTTCCAGAGGAGTTTGAGCTATAGTGGCTACTGTTTCCAGAACTCAGGATATGTATAGCTTGGTGCTGAACCAAAGAGTCAAGAAGAATGTTCATGACATTTTGCAGTCTTTCTTTTTTAAAACATCCTCTCAATACCCCTGCAAATTCCTTCCAAAAATGCATATCCTGAAATCCTAATGACCACTTTTAGGGACATTCTTATACAATGACCGCCTTGTAAGTTTCAAAAGTATGAACGTCATGAACATACAGAGAAAACTAGGGACTGTGATAGGCTGAAGGGCACTGTAAGTCTCATCACATCAATGCAGCTGGTGATATGGGAGGGGATTCTATTGCAACTTATGGTGTGACTGGGAGATTCCTTAAATCATCATCGGGTGTGGCAATTAGAAGGAAGCAAAGCATCAGTGTTGGATCTCTGGGTTCTGACTGATGCAGCAGCAGAATTCTGAATCTGAAACACAAAAAAAGGAGTAGAGAAATCCCTGTGCCCTGTACTGGCTGCCTCGTTAGCAGTGTCTCTGCCATTCGGAAGGTCTCAGGAATGGCAGCCTGCAGCATACAGCGCGCATAAATTAAGGCGGCCTCTCGCAACATGCTATATCTTGGTACTCAGCACCTTGCTGTATGGACTGACTGCTTCAATAATGGTGGCATGCACGGTATCATCTGCCACACTCCGAGGTCGCTCCATATAACTGCCTGCATCGAGGACGTCAGCCTCCAACCTCCTGGCTTGCTCTATAGAGGCAGCCTATAGCTGCCTGCCTGCCAGGGAAAGGCCACCTGCCCCATACTGGTTGCCTCCTTAGCGGGGGGAGGTGGATCTGCCGGACGGAAGGTCTCAGTAATGGCGGCTTGCAGCGCAAGGCATGAGTCAATTTAGATCGCCTCTCGCGACCACACTTCCTCTCGCGGTACTCAGCACCTCACTATAAGGACTGGCTGCCTCAATAATGGCAGCCTGCATGGTACCATTACCGCAACCCAAGAGGGCTCTGCATAACTGCCTGCCTGGAGGATGGCAACCTCCAACCTTCTGGCTTGCTCTGTAGAGGCCGTCTGCAGCTGCCTGCCTGCCAGGCTACAGGATAAGGCCCTATACTGGCTGCTTGTTAATGGGGGACTCTGCCTTATGGAAGGTGTCCATAATGGTGGCATCTCACAAGGATACTGAGTCTCAAAGTACTCCGCACCTGGCTGCCTCAATAATGGTGGCCTGCAAGGTTCCCACTGCCACAATTTTAGCGGGCTCCAACATACTGGCTGCATAAAGGAGAACTGTCCACACTGCATGCTTAACTGCGGCCTTCCTGTTACTTACGGCTTCAATAATGGCAGCCTCTAATGGCTGACATAGTGAATGCATAGGTTCTCAATGTCATTGCAGCTGCCAAGGCCCCTCTTTGCAGGGCTGGAGCGGAGGGATTGCAAAATCCAGACCAGTGACTTCAGTACATTCAGGGAAGAAATGATTTTGAGAGTTTTTCTTTCTTTTAGGTTTCTGTTTTTTAGCTTGTTTAGGAATAGAATTATGTTATGTTCACAGGGATTAGCTGGGTTTCAGAACCATGGACAGAAGCACACGGTGTTATTTCTTACATGACCACAAGAGTAAACTGGTAACTACTAACCAGGTAACTTGTAACCTGGCAACTAGTAACCTGGCAACCAGTTACCTAGTAACTAGGTAATGTGTACCCTGGTAACTAGTAACCAGTATCCTAGTAACTTGTAAACTAATGACTAATAACCTTAGTAAAGGAGACCTGTCATGTCCTGCCTGCCTCATTAGTAGATTTTTACAGCCTCTTGCAAGGACCCTGCTTCTTGTAATACTCCAGCACCTTGCTGAACGAATTGGCTGCCTCAATAATGGCGGCTTGCATGGTACTCACTGCCGCAACCTGAGAGGTCTACCTATAACAGTTTGCCTCGAGAAGGGCGGCCTCCAACCTCCTGGTAGCCTCAATAGAGTAGGCATGAAGCTGAGTGCCAGAGTAAAAGAAACGGCCCCATACTGGGTGCCTGCTTAGGGTAGGGGGTTGGGGATTCTGCCGTAAAAAATGTCTCAGTAATAGCGGCTTGCAGCGTACGGTATGTGTCAATTAAGGTGGCCTCTCATGACCACGTTGCCTCTCGTGGTACACAGCACATCGCTGAAGGAACTGGCTGCCTAAATAATGGCGGCTTGCACAGTAACCGTGGTCACAACACGAGAGGTCTCCGTAACTCTTCCTGCCTCAGGGATGGCGGACTCCAAACTCCTGCCAGCCTCAGTAGAGGCAGCTTGCAGCTGCCTGCTTGCCAGAGTGATGGTTGCATGCCCCATACTGGCCACAACCCAAGAGTGCTCCGTATAACTGCCTGCCTCGAGGAGGGCGGCCTCCAACCCCCTGACAGCCTCAGGAAAGGCAGCCTGAAGCTGCCTGCCTGCCAGGGAAAAGGCCCCGTGCCCCATACTGGCTGCATCGTCAGCGAAGGCTTCCGCTGTACAGAAGGTCTCGGTAATGGTGGCCTCCAGTGTGCAGAATTCCTCAATAATGGCGACCTCTCGTGAGGACGCTGTAGTCTCATGATACTCCAGCACCTCTCTGTATGGGCTGGCCGCCTCAATAAGGGTGGAATCTAGGTTTGGAAAGGGTTCATGATATAGTGCAGCAGCCGAGGCCTCCCTTTGCAGGGCTGGGGCAGAAAGAGATGAAGAACCCACAACTGTGACTTCGGTCATTCCAGGGATGGAATGATTGCCGCCATGGCCAGCCTTGCTGATCTTATGATCATTTTTTTCTGGGTAGAATTTTTGGCTAAGTTCACAGGGCTTTAGCTGGAATTTCAGTACCATAGACAGAGGCACAGTGTGTTATTCCTTAAAGGGCCACAGGAGGGAGGCAGAGGATTGTTTTTTGGCCAGACAGCTTCCTTTTGAGGTCCAGTGTAATAAGTATATGGTTCCATTGACAGACATATACAGTATAATCAGTAACTTACTTGAAAGAAATTGAAAGCATTTATCTTATAAAACCAGTGTAGAACTCTGCTCTAGGATCACATTCCGATAAATCACAGAATAAGGAGTCCTTACTCTTAGCACATTTCTACAGGCTTATTCTATCTTTCATTATGAAAGAGACAGGCATAGGTATCGAGCAGAACACTGTTACACGAAAACATTTAAAAATGACTGTGTTGCAACACCAAACTATTAACTAGAATATTTTTACAAGAAAAAGTGTTTACAACTGATTCACTAGGATAAAAAAGGACTCAGTAATAATTACTTTAATGTCACACAAGTAACTTGAAAGAATATGGAGAATATTGGAAGTTATTAGGATCCTGGAAAGAGTGACTCACTTGGATGCTTCTCAAATACAGAGTAATTCACATTTTGCCACAAAAATTAACTTTTTACTACACAAATTCACCTTTTACCCTTCAAGTTTATCTTTAGGAAAGCAAAGTCAGCTTTTGCAAAGCAAATTCTCTCTGTCCAATTACAATTCACCTTTTTCACTTCTGACCCTGGCCTTGACCCTGACACCGAACCCTCAGACTGAAACCCCAACACATTCCTTAGCCCTAGCCCCAGTCCCAGCCTTGGTCTCTGACCTTTGACTGCCCTCACATTTGTATTTTTATAAGTGAGTAAAGGGCGCATGAGGAGAAGGGAATGGGGCACAGCGTGCCTACCAGATCTTGCCAAGGAACTGGCCTGGTTGCATACCTCACAGTGGTGGCCAGCAGAGCAGTGCTCCCCAGGGAGAAAGGGCACTTGGTCCCTGCACACCATCTGGCATCAGGCATCCTGGGTCTCCAGCACACAAGAAGCCATGGTTAGGGCCCTCAGAATGGTCGAGGACATATCAACTGCATGCTTGACAGGAACCTGCAGGACCTGGTGCATGGCATCCCCAGACAGGGGAAGGACAAGCCCACAATGACACTGGAGCCTCCCCCGGGGACTTGCCTCTCCTTTAGCCTCCATCTTCAGAGCCAGCAGCACAGCCTCACCTATCTGTCTGATTCTGACCCTACTATACCTCCCCTTTATGAGGGCTGTGTGATCACACTGTGGGGAATCCAGGGTGCTTCCCATCTCAGAAGATAGAAAAGGCAGTGATGTTCTCTCTGGAGCTTCTGGAAGGACCTGTCTTGTTACAGCAGCTGCAGGATAGTTTGAGTCTCAACTCCTTCACCCAATCAGTTTGAAACAGCCACTGCTCCTTTAGCTTAAGCTCCTGAAATGTTGAAGTTACACAAGCTGCTCCATGACACAAACCCTCATCCCTCTGAAACATATTAGGCTCTAGCTGTTCTGCCACCATCTTGCTCACTATCCACCTTGAACAACACCAGCTCTGGGTTGTCCCCACTAGGGCTGGAAAAGTCCATCATGCCACTTATGAAATAAGTCATGGAGATGTAACTGCAGCATACACAATAGTCAGATGTGAACTACACTTCTGAGGGGATCACTTTGTAAGGTACATCAATGTTGAATCACTATGTTGTACACCTGAAAGTAATGTATTACTGTATGTCAAATAGAGTTAAAAATAAATGCACAATAACAACAAAAGTGATAATAGTTCATGGCTGGTGTTGCTCACTAGTTAGAGCATTTACTTGCCAGACATACACTCACCACTGTAGTTAACAACGGCACTAACAACGTATTAGGCTGGGTAGGTGGGTACCTCAGTGCAGCAGTCTATGGGGGCCTCCTTTTGCAGAGCTGGGGCCTGCCTGAAGGGGTGAAGAATACAGAGTCATGAGTATATAATGATTGCTGGCCTGGAGAGCTTCGATGATTTAGTGGGGGTGTTTTTTCTGGGTAGAAATTTTGGGCTTGTTCACAGGGCTTTCCCTAGAGCTGCAGCACCATGGACAGAGGCACAGTGTGTTATTCCTTGTATAGCCACAGGAGGACAGAAGAGGATTATTTTTGCACAGGAATTGGCTGATAGCGTTCCTTAGGGGGCTAGCATAATAAATACATAGATAGACAGTATAATCAGATACTTAATTGAAGAAAAAAATGTATTTATCTCCCAGACCAGTGTATAAGTATGCTCAATAATTATATTCTGAAAAATCACAAAATAAAGGATGCTTGCTCTTAACTAGTTTCCACAGGATTATTTTAGCTTTCATTCTGAAAGAGATGGCATAGGTATTGAGTAGAACCCCTTTCGATACAAGAATAGGTTTCAAAACCAATGGGTTTCAAAACCAAAGTATTTACTGGAATCTTTTATTCAGAAAAAAATGTGTTTACAACTAATTTACTAGAAGACAAAAGTATTCAATCTTTTTTTTTTTTTTTTGGAAAAGTACTCAATCTTAATAACCTAATGTCACAGAACTACCTTAAAAAATATAAAGCAATAGTGGAATTTCCAAGATCTTGGAATGCGCGGCCCATTTTGATGCTGCTGAAATACATTCAAATTCTCCATTTCCAAAGCAAATTCACCTTTACCTCCTCTGACCCTGGCCATGACCCAAACCCTGACCCCTCATGCTCACCCTCACCCTAAAACCCTTACCCCAACCATAGCCCTAGCCTCAGCACTAACCTTCACCTCTGACCCTTCACCACCACTTGGATTATATTTTTAAAAGTGAATAGAATCTCTAGCTGGTGTTACTCACTGGTTAGAGTATCAGCTTGCCAAACATACACTCACTCACTCACTACTCTCTAGTTAAGAGAGGCACTGAGTAACATTAGGCAGGGTGATGGGTAACCTTAAAGGAACCTCAGTGCAGCAGCCTCTGGAGCCTCCCTTAGCAGAGCTGCAGTGGGAAGAGTTGAAGAATCCAGAGCCGTGACTTCGGTGGATCCAGGGACGGAATGATTTTAGCCATGGACAGACTCGATGATTTTGTGTTTCTTTCTTTTCTTTTTTTTTCTGGGTAGAATTTTTGGTCCTGTTACAGGACTTTCACTGTAATTTCAGCCCCATAGTCAGAGAAGTCGTGTGTTTTTCCTTTGATGACCATAGGAGGGCAGCAGAGAATTACTTTTTCGCAAAAATTGGCTGACTGGGACTCAAGCTCAGAACCCTTTGGGGTATGGGCCATATGTTCTTACCGCTGAGCAACACTTGCTAGAGCAAACTCCCACTCTTTATACCTTAACACATTGGCTGCTGACAGACAGAGTCTCAACATTCATTAAACTTCAACTAACTTGGCTCTGCTGCCAGACAGACTGTAAGATGGGACCGCGCAGCTCAGGTAAACTGACACAGTAGGGTGCTCCAGAATGCTGCTGTTCAGCCTCAGGATATGCTCAGATTTTTTACTTATATAATTTCCATGTGTGTGCTTTAAATATATATTTCCTCTGTTTCTCTAATTTTTTGTTCATTTCTATGCTTGTGAAATATACTTGAATTTATTTTTAAAAGGATAAGGTGGGTGGTTTTCCAATTCTGTTTGGGTATTGAACACCATGGCTGTTCATTTATAGGTGCCCAGACCTTTTTATTATAGCTTGAGTTTTGTTCAGCAACCATTCATTAAACTTCAGACTAACTTGGTCCATTTGAGGCTTGTTTTTAAAATAAGTTGAGGGCAACCACTAGCCTTTCTGATTTTTCTACTGAGTGATTCCAGTATTAAGTCTCTGCACTCTGAATGGCCAGCAAAGAAATATTTCAGAGCCTGTAAGAGCTGCAGTGGTTGTTCAGGAGGAGTTTGGACTATAGTGGCTGCTGTTTCCAGAACTCTGAGGATATGTATAGCTTGGTGCTAAACCAAAGAATCAAGTAGAATGTTCATGACATTTTGCAGTCTTTCTTTTTAAAAAACATCCTCTCAACACCCCTGCAAATTCCTTCCAAAAATGCACATCCTGAAATCCTAATGGCCACTTTTGGGGACATCTGCAGAATGACTGGCTTGTAAGCTTCAAAAGTATGAAGGTCATGAACGTACAGAGAAAACCAGGGATTGTGATAGGCTGAAGGGCACTGTAAGTCTCATCACATCAGTGCAGCTGGTGATATGGGAGGGGATTCTTTTGCAACTTATGGTGTGACTGGAAGATTGATTAAATCATCATCAGGTGTGGCAATTAAAAGGAAACAAAGCATCTGTGTTGGATCTCCGGGTTCTGAATGATGCAGCAGCAGAATTCTGAATCTGAAACACAAAAAAGGAGTAGAGAAATGATAGGGTAACAGCTCAGTAACTTACACTCTAATAGTTCATAGAAAAAAGCTTTTGGGGCCTGGCCAGTTTTGCTCAGTAATTACAGTGTTGGCAGTGGACAGAAGGATCTTGGGTTTGATATCCACTCAAGGGCATGTACCACAGTTGTAGGTTTGATCAGTGGCTCTAGTTGGGGCACATATAGGAGGCAACCAATAGACGCTTTCTCACATTTCTCTCTCCTCTCTCTGTCTCTGTCTCTCTCTCTACTCTCCTCTCCTCTCCTCATTCCCTTTCACTCTCTCTAAAAATCAATGGAAAAAATATCATTGGGTGAGGATTTAACAAAAAGAGAGCCCTAACCGGTTTTAAAGAGTGGATAGAGCATCGGCCTGCGGATTCAAGGGTCCCAGGTTCAATTCCAGTCAAGGGCATGTACCTTGGTTGTAGGCACATCCCCAGTAGAGGGTGTGCAGGAGAGGCAGCTGATGGAAGTTTCTTTCTCATCGATGTTTCTAACTCTATCCCTCTCCCTTCCTCTCTGTAAAAAATCAATAAAATATATTTTTTTAAAAGGAGATGTTTGTATTATTTGTATATATTTGCAACTTCTTTCTAATTTTGCTATTTCAAAGTATAGAAATATTTAAAAAATGAAAGGTGGGCAATTTGGAGGAATGAACAATGTGAGGGCTGTGAATGAATGTGTCTGGGTGGAAGGTTTTGGCCATGAGGGTGGGATGAGATGGGCCACAGATTGACAGGGCGGAGTGGAGGAGGTGGTGGTCGAAGGGCCTGCAGGTGTGGTGGCTGAGCTCAGGGAACTCCCAGTGTCTGGGCACTCAAGCACTGGCTTCCACCCATCCTGGGTCTCAGCTGCCCCTCATTCCCACCCTCCTACTGGCAACGACTCAGGACTGCCTGCTGTTCCCATCTCCCCCGCTATCCCATGAGCACCAGCGGCACACACGTGCCTTTGTTCCTCGCTGAAACACACAACCTGTTCATCACACGTCACCTGCCACAATAAAGAAGGCGAGGCTCTTAGGATGATTCCTGGAGGTGACATTCCTGAGTGTCAAAGTCACCTGTGCAAATGGGGTAACCCCCGCCAGGAGGTGCACCACACACAGGGCGCTTGCGTCTGGCCACTGTCATCCCCAGGGTGACTTTTGTTCCCACAACATGACCATGAGGTCAGGGCAGGTGGCAGAGATGTCCCCCGTGACCCTGCTTGTAACACGGAGAGACGAGACACAATGTCTGTGACGCCTGGGTTTGCGCACCCGTGCTGTGCGATGCTGGTCGGGGATCGCCAGCCACGGCAACAGGTAGTGCTCAGGGTGCTGCTAGTGAATAAACATGAGGCGTCCAGAGCATGAAACTTTAATTGAACAGAAAATGTGGCAAACATAATAGATTACAACCTTAGAATGAAAGGCACCTGAGACCTGCTGGGACATCCCACACCACATGGAGAAGCCCCACAGGCACGGAAGTGCCAGCATGCTCCCCCCACCCACTCACCATGTTAGCTGGGGAGAGTCTGGCCTGGCGCAGGGTGGGCGGGAGGATGGCCAGAAGGGGAACAGTCTCCTGCCCACAACTGCTCAGGAATGGTCATAATGTCTGTTGTGGTCTAAATAGAGCATACACCCTCGGACGTGGGATCCGTGAACATTTCTCAAATGCTTCCTCCAACATCGGGAGCTGCCAAACAACTGTGCAAACAGGGAGAGGGCCAGGGGCGCACACACCTCCCAGCAGAGCCCCCAGGGAACGCGGGAACCTACTCTTTTCATCAGGATGGGGCTCTGAAACTTGTACTGAACAGCCAAATGTCCACATCTGTCTGCCCTGGGATGCTGGGCTGGCTCCCGGAGGAAGTTCAGCCCAAATTTCCCTCCCTCCCAGCCCACAAGCTCAAGAAGCATCCTGGCCACCAAGAGGGCATTGATGGGGGCCTGGCTGTCAGGCACAGCACCTGGAAAGCCAACAAAGCATTACAAATGTAGGTGCCCTCGGCCTGGCTCCCCCAAGCTCATCTTTGGCCGACTTGTTCACTCCAAAGGCAGGTGTGAATCCAGGAGTAAAGAAGGAAACCTCAACTGGCTGGATGGCAGAGGCTCGCTCAGCTCCCTGCTGCCGGCGGCCTGCAACTTCCTGGCATCCTCAGTTGAGGCGGCCTGTGGCTGCCTGCCTGCCAGAGTGAAACACACGGCTCCATATTGGCTGCCTCGTTAGCAGAGGCCTCCGCCTTATGGAAGATCTCAATAATGGCATCTCTCGAGGATGCTGAGTCTCTAAGTACTCTGCACCTGGCTGTACTGACTGGCTGCCTCATTAATGGAAGCTTCCAAGGTTCTCACTGCCACTATTTCAGCGGCCTCCAACATACTGGCTGCATAAAGAAGAACTGTCCACATCGCCTGCCTTGTTAACTGTGACTTCCTGTTAATGATGGCTTCAATAATGGCAGCCTGTAGGATACGGACTGAGATAGCGAATGGACAGGTTCTCAATGTCATTGCAGCAGCCACGGCCCCTCTTTGCAGGGTTTGGGTGGGAAGAGGTGCAAAAATTGAGACTCGTGACTTCAGTCATCCAGGGAAGAAATGATTCCTGCCCTGGACAGACTTGATGATTTTGAGCGTTTTTCTTTTGGGTTTCTGTTTGTTTGTTTTGAGGTAGAATTATTTATTGTGTTCACAGGCCATTAGTTAGAATTTCAGCACCATGGACAGATGCACACCTGGTAGCTATTAACTGTAAACTGGTAACTACTCACCAGTAAACTAACTAGTGACCTGGTAACTAGTAACCAGGTAACTCACAACCAGGAAACTAGTCACCTGACAATCAGTTACCTGGTAACCAGTTAACTAGTAACCAGGTAACCAGTTACCTAGTAACA
>PVJN01064398.1:0-10519 GCA_004026805.1 Lasiurus borealis
CATAGCTGAAGAGCTTTTATTTTTTTAAATAATATATATTCCTTTAAGCATAACTGAAGTTCTTTTTCTTAAACACACACACACACACACACACACATAGCTGAAGATATTTTATTTTTATTTTTTAAAAAATATATTCCTTTAAGCATAACTGAAAATATATTCCTTTAAGCATAACTAAAGGCTTTAAAAAAAAATATATATATATATATCTCCCAAACCCTGGGGTCCGCCGGCCGGCGCTCTATCCACTGAGCCACACCAGCCGGGACCCCCTCCTCCCCTCCTTCGCGCTCACAGGTGGATCAGAGACGGCCCTGCTCTCCCCACCCAAGCCCGCCTCCTGCTCCCATCCTCCCACCGGCCTTCCGTCCGTCCGTCCGTCCGTCCGTCCGTCCGACGCCTCCTTGAACCTTACAGGCCTTGTCAGTGCCTTTGTGTCACGAGGGGGTAAGAGACGCCCACCACCCGGGTCCTCTCTCCCAGGGTGCACCCTGCCCCGTACTGAGACCACCCCCCCCACCCACCCACAGCTGCCAGCTCCACGTCACAGCCAGACAGTCTGGAGGCGGGCGGTATTGTCCACCTGTGGGGGTCGCGATCCCTTTGGGGGGGGTCAAAAGACCCTTCCCCAGGGGTCACGCCCGAGACCAGCAAAAAACACTCATTTCCCAGGGTCTTAGGCACCAACACACCGCTCCTCGGTGTTGCAACGTGTGGCCGTGTCCTTGACTGTTGTCCTAGGAAGGCTATTACCCATGATGCACCATGACTCAAGACAGAAAATTTGCCCAAACCGGTGTGGCTCAGTGGATAGAGCGTCAGCCTGCGGACTGAGAGGTCCCGGGTTCGATTCCTGGTCAAGGGCATGTATCCTGGTGGCGGGCACCTCCCCAGTGGGGGGCGTGCAGGAGGCGGCTGATCGATGTCTCTCTCTCTCATCGATGTTTCTAGCTCTCGATCCCTCTCTCCCTTCCTCTCTGTGAAAAATATTAAAATATTTTGATAAAATAAAATTATAATAAGATATAATTTTATTATAAGATATATTAAATAACATATATTGAAATTTTATAATAAAATTTTAATATATTAAATAAAATATATTTAAAAAAAGACAGAAAATTTCATTTATTTGTCATTAGAAATAAATATCTAACAATATAGCCAAGACCGGTTTGGCTTAGTGGATAGAGCGTCGGCCTGCGGACTGAGAGGTCCCGGGTTCGATTCCTCGTCAAGGGCATGTATCCTGGTGGCGGGCACATCTCCACAGTGGGGAGTGTGCAGGAGGCGGCTGATGGATGTCTCTCTCTCTCATCGATGTTTCTAGCTCTCGATCCCTCTCTCCCTTCCTCTCTGTAAAAAATATTAAAGTATTTTAATAAAATAAAATTATAATAAGATATCATTTTATTATAAAATATATTAAATAACATATATTGAAATTTTATAATAAAATTTTAATATATTAAATAAAATATATTTAAAAAAAGACAGAAAATTTCATTTATTTGTCATTAGAAATAAATATCTAACAATATAGCCAAGACCGGTTTGGCTTAGTGGATAGAGCGTCGGCCTGCGGACTGAAGGGTCCCAGGTTCGATTCCGGCCGGGGGCATGTACCTTGCTTGCGGGCACATCTCCACTGTGGGGCGTGCAGGAGGCAGCTGATCGATGTCTCTCTCTCATCAATGTTTCTGACTTTCTATCTCTCTCTGTTCCTCTCTGTAAAAAATCAATAAAATATATTTTTTAAAAAATAAATATCTAACAATATATAATTACATATTGTTTTTGTGATGAATCACTAATGCTTTCATGATGTTCCATTTGTAACAATGAAAATACATCCTGCCTATCAGATATTGACATGACGGTTCATCACAGTAGCAAGATGACAGCGATGAAGTAGCCACGGAAATAATCATTTTATGGTTGGGGGTCACCACCCCGTGAGGAGCTGTCTTAAAGGGCCGCGGCCTCAGGAAGGTTGAGAACCGCTGTCTTACGGGGACTTGAGAGCTGGTAGCTGAGACCCATTTCCCAAACCCTTTCAATATCCCTCCTCCCCTCGCACCCCTTACCGCCCCCTTTAGGCAAATAATTGCACAACAGCCACCTGCAAAGCCAGCTGGGAATTTGCAGGAGGAATTGCCAAATATGCGGGCAGCTATGTCGAGAGCCTTGGCCAAGCAAACACTTGCAGGACTGGGCAAACAGGCCCCTCCCACCACCAGAAACATCCCAGAATTCCCGAGGCTGCCCCTCCCCCGGCCGGCGGCAGATCCCAGCATGCAGCAGGCTCTGGATACCAGGATGTGCCTTCCCCTCCGTGCACAGCAAATGCAGTAAAATAAATGTCCCAGGGCCCAGCCCTGTCCGGCGTGGGCCCGTGGATGGAGTGTCCGTCCCCACCACGAGGGAGAGGTCTCGGGTTCGAGGCCGGGTCGAGGGCACAGGCCTGGGTTGTGAGCTCTATCATGCAGAAGGAGGCAGCAGCAGATCGGTGTTTCCCTCTCTCCCCCCAAACCCTCTCTCTCTCTCTAAAAAATTAAAAAAAATCAATAAAAACATATATTTATCTATCTATTTATTTATTTTTTAAAATACATTTTATTGATTTTTCACAGAGAGGAAGGGAGAAGGACAGAGAGCCAGAAACACCGATGATGAGAGAGAGAGACATCAATCAGCCGCCTCCTGCACACGCCCCCCACAGTGGAGATGTGCCCGCAAAGCAAGGTCCATGCCCACGACCGGGAATCGAACCCGGGACCCCTCAGTCCGCAAGCCGACACTCTTATCCACTGAGCCGGCGGTCCTCAACCTGTGGGTCGCGACCCCTTTGGGGGTCGAACGGCACTTTCACAGGGGTTGGTCGCCTGAGACGGTCGGAAAACACAGGTATTTACATTATAATTCATAACGAGAGCAAAATGACAGTTATGAGGTATGGTTTTGGGGGTCACCACAGCATGAGGGGCTGTATGAAAGGGTCGCGGCCTTAGGAAGGTTGAGAACCACTGCATTGAGCCAAACTGGTCTTGGCTAAAAACATATTTAAAAAAAAAAATATATATATATATATATATATATATATATATATATATATACTAGAGGCCTGGTGTGCAAAAATGTGTGCAATGAGAGAGAGAGATCGATCAGCCGCCTCCTGCATGCCCCACACTGGAGTTGTGCCCGCAAGCAAGGTACATGCCCCCGACCGGAATCGAACCCGGGACCCCTCAGTCCGCAGGCCGACGCTCTATCCACCGAGCCACACTGGTTCCGGCTAAAAAAAAAAGTCTCTTTTTAAAATTAATTTTCATGGAGACCGGTGTGGCTCAGTGGATAGAGCGTCGGCCTGCGGACTGAGGGGTCCCAGGTTCGATTCCGGTCGGGGGCAGGGACCTTGCTTGCGGGCACATCCCCAGTGGGGGGCGTGCAGGAGGCGGCTGATCGATGTCTCTCTGTCACTGATGTTTCTAGCTCTCTATCCCTCTCCCTTCCTCTCTGTAAATAATCAATAAAATACATTTTTTAAAAAAAGTATATATATTTTATTGATTTTTTTTCAGAGAGGAACGGAGAGGCAGAGAGAGTTAGAAACATCGATCTGCTGCCTCCTGCACTCCCCCCACTGGGGATGTGCCCGCCACCCAGGTCCCTGCCCTGGGCCAGAACCGAACCTGGGACCCTTGAGTCCGCAGGCCAACGCTCCATCCATTGAGCAACACCGGTTTCGGCTAAAAAATAAAGTCTTTTTAAAATTAATTTTTCACGGAGACCGGTGTGGCTCAGTGGATAGAGCGTCGGCCTGCGGACTGAGGGGTCCCAGGTTCGATTCCCGGTCAAGGGCATGTACCTTGCTTGCGGGCACATCTCCACTGTGGGGCGTGCAGGAGGCGGCTGATGGATGTCTCTCTCTCATCGATGTTTCTGATTTTCTATCCCTCTCTCTTCCTCTCTGTAAATAATCAATAAAATAGATTTTTTTTAAAAAAAGTATATATATTTTATTGATTTTTTTTCAGAGAGGAAGGGAGAGGGAGAGCTAGAAACATCGATCAGCTGCCTCCTGCACGCCCCCACCCCCACTGGGGATGTGCCCGCCACCCAGGTCCCTGCCCTGGGCTGGAACCGAACCTGAGACCCTTGAGTCCGCAGGCCGATGCTCCATCCACTGAGCCACACCGGTTAGGGCTAAAAAAGTCTATTTTTATTTATTTATGTTTATTTTTTTAAAATATATTCTATTGATTTTTCACAGAGAGGAAGGGAGAGGGACAGAAAGCCAGAAACATCGATGAGAGAGAGAAATATCAGCCGCCTCCTGCACGCCCCACAGTGGAGATGTGCCCGCAAGCAAGGTCCATGCCCCCGACCGGAATCGAACCTGGGACCTTGCAGTCCGCAGGCCGACGCTCTATCCACTGAGACACACCGGTTTCGGCTAAAAAAAAAAAGTCTCTTTTTAAAATTAATTTTTCGCGGAGACCAGTTTGGCTCAGTGGATAGAGCGTCGGCCTGCGGACTGAGGGGTCCCGGGTTCGATTCTGGTCGGGGGCATGTACCTTGCTTGCGGGCACAACTCCAGTGGGGGGCGTGCAGGAGGCGGCTGATCAATGTCTCTCTCTCTCATCGATGTTTCTGGCTCTCTATCCCTCTCCCTTCCTCTCTGTAAATAATCAATAAAATACATTTTTTAAAAAAGTATATATATTTTATTGATTTTTTTTCAGAGAGGAATGGAGAGGCAGAGAGAGTTAGAAACATCAATCAGCTGCCTCCTGCACTCCCCCCACTGGGGATGTGCCCGCCACCCAGGTCCCTGCCCTGGGCCAGAACCGAACCTGGGACCCTTCAGTCCGCAGGCCGACGCTCCATCCACTGGGCCACACCGGTTTCGGCTAAAAAAGAAAAAGTCTCTTTTTAAAATTAATTTTCACGGAGACCGGTGTGGCTCAGTGGATAGAGCGTCCGCCTGCGGACTGAAAGGTCCCGGGTTCGATTCCGGTCGGGGGCATGTACCTTGCTTGCGGGCACATCCCCAGTGGGGGGCGTGCAGGAGGCGGCTGATGGATGTGTCTCTCTCATCCATGTTTCTGACTCTCTATCCCTCTCCCTCCCTCTCTGTAAATAATCAATAAAATACATTTTTTAAAAAAAGTATATATATTTTATTGATTTTTTTTCAGAGAGGAACGGAGAGGCAGAGAGAGTTAGAAACATCGATCAACTGCCTCCTGCACGCCCCCACCCCCACTGGGCATGTGCCCACCACCCAGGTCCATGCCCTGGGCCGGAATCGAACCCGGGACCCTTGAGTCCGCAGGCCGATGATGCATCCACTGAGCCACACCGGTTTCGGCTAAAAAAAAAAGTCTCTTTTTAAAATTAATTTTCACGGAGACCGGTGTGGCTCAGTGGATAGAGCGTCGGCCTGCGGACTGAAGGGTCCCAGGTTCGATTCCGGTCAAGGGCATGGACCTTGCTTGCGGGCACATCCCCATTGTGGGGCGTGCAGGAGGTGGCTGATCGATGTCTCTCTTTCATCATCGATGTTTCTTTCTATCCCTCTCCCTCCCTCTCTGTAAAAAAGTCAATAAAATATATTTTTAAAAAATTAATTTTCAAAACAAAAATATTAATTTTCAAGAGGGAGGAAGGGAGAGAGAGAGAGAGAGAAACATCGAGACGAGAAGGAAGCATTGATTTGCCTTCTCACGCTCGCCCCCTGCTGGAGGGTCAGGAGAGCGAGTCACCCTGAAAATCACTTCCCAGATCCAGACAGCAGAGGGCGCTGTGTTTTGCTGGACACAAAGGCCTGGGGACATGAGACACCCAGGCAGAGACCCCCCCAAACCCCGGGGTAGGAGGACGGAGGGCTGGGTGGGCCCAGCGCTGACCGGTGCCCACACACAGCACAGGCCCTGCACTGCTCAGGCCTGGGTGCACACCCCAGCTGGGCTGGATGGACAGCAGACAAGGAGACGCCCCCACCCCAGCTGGGAGACTGGATTCCCAGTATCCCCTGCAACCCAGGGCCTGGGCGGCCGGCCACCCTGATTTGCATTTGAATCCTCACCCTCAGGAGGCAAACTGGCCGGCTCTCGGCTCTCCGCTCTCATCAAGATCCAAGTTGGCAACAGAGTCTGAACTTGAGGTCCTTCCAGGGGACAGACAGACGGACGGACTCCAGGGTTCAGGGCGGGAGGGGAGAGGGGGGAGAGGGAGCCCTCAGCCAGGGCGGCCGGCTCTCGAGCTGACCCAAAGTGGCCTCCTGCCGGGGACCAGGCATCCCAGCATCCCCGGCGTCTCCACCTGCAGGCCGGCGCCCAGTACATTCAGGGGGGGACTCAGCACAGCTGGGGAGCATTGCTTGGATAATAATAATAATTTTAATAATAATAATAATAGCCAAAACCGGTGTGGCTCAGTGGATAGAGCGTCGGCCTGCGGACTGAAGGGTCCCGGGTTCGATTCCGGTCAAGGGCAGGGACCTGGGTGGCGGGCACATCCCCAGTGGGGGGCGTGCAGGAGGCGGCTGGTCGATGTTTCTCTCTCTCATCGATGTTCCTAGCTCTCTATCCCTCTCTCTTCTTCTCTATAAAAAATAAATAAAATGTATTTTTTTAAAAATAATAATAGTAGTCTGTACATATAAAAGTCTAAGTCACTGTCAGACCATCCAACCAGTTGCTATGACGTGCACTGACCACCAGGGGGCAGATGATCTGACCAGTCGCTATGACGTGCACTGACCACCAGGGGCCAGACAGTCGACCAGTCGCTATGACGTGCACCGACCACCAGGGGCAGACAGTCAACTAGTTAACCAGTCGCTATGAAGTGCACTGACCACCAGGGGGCAGATGATCTGACCAGGAGCTATGACGTGCACTGACCACCAGGGGCCAGACAGTCGACCAGTTGCTATGACGTGCACTGACCACCAGGGGCAGACAGTCGACCAGTCGCTATGATGTGCACTGACCACCAGGGGGCAGACACTCTGACTGGTAGCTATGACTCTCACTGACCACCAGGGGCAGTCGACTGGTTGCTATGACGTGCACTGACCACCAGGGGCAGACGGTCGACCAGTTGACCAGTCGCTATGACGTGCACTGACCACCAGGGGCAGACAGACGACCAGTCGCTATGACATGCACTGACCACCAGGGGCAGACGCTCAATGCAGGAGTTGCCGAGCTGCAGTGACTTGGCAGCTGTGGTTCTCAGGTGATACTCCAGAACCAGAGAGAGGAGAGCCTGATTTCGGGGTGCACTCCCCGAGAACCGCCCTCTCGCAATCCGGGACCCCTCGGGAAACATCAGAGAGCCGGTTTCAGCCCGATCCCCACAGGCCAGGCTGAGGGACCTCACCTGCCGGAGGGACCCCACCCACCCACTCACTCCTTAGACACCCTTCGAGCCACGGCCCTGCCCCAGGTGTGGCCAGCTGGGGAGGGACTTCGGGAGGTGGGCTCCAGGGCGTGTCTGGCCCCTAACTCGCCCGGTCCCACCACACTGACCACCTCCTAATTAATTTCCTTTCAATGTGCACAAATCTGTGCACCAGGCCTCTGCTTACAATAAAAATAATAACAGTGATGAAAACAACCTCCAGAGAGCTAGGGCATAATTTTGCTACTTGGATGTCCTTAATAAAACCCAAAAAACTGTACTGCCCTAGCCAGGTTGGCTCAGTGGATAGAGCGTCGGCCTGCAGACTGAAGGGTCCCGGGTTCGATTCCGGTCCAGGGCAGGGACCTGGGTGGCGGGCACATCTCCACTGTGGGGCGTGCAGGAGGCGGCTGATGGATGTCGCTCTCTCTCATCGATGTTTCTAACTCTCTATCCCTCTCCCTTCTTCTCTGTAAAAAAAATCAATAAAATATATTTTAAAAAAAACCAACTGTCCTAAAAATGAGAATGTAATGCTTACCCAGCAAAAGTTCAAACTCTCTATTTCTCTAGAATATAGGAATTAGGCCGGTCGGTGGGGCTCAGGGGTTAAGCACTGACCTATGAACCAGAAGGTCAGGGTTCGATTCCCGGTCCAGGGCACAGGCCTGAGTTGCAGGCTCCATCCCCATTAGGAGGGGGCGTGTAGGAGGCAGCCGATCCATGATTTTCTCTCCTCCTGGATGTTTCTCTCTCTCTCTCTCCCTCTCCCCTCTGAAATCAATAAAAAAATATATTAAAAAATTTAAGCCCAGACCGGTTTGGCTCAGTGGATAGAGCGTCGGCCTGCAGACTGAAGGGTCCCGGGTTCGATTCCCGGTCCGGGGCATGTACCTTGCTTGCAGGCACATCTACAAAGTGGGGGGCGTGCAGGAGGCGGCTGATGGATGTCTCTCTCTCATCATCGATGTCTCTGACTTTCTATCTCTCTCCCTTCCTCTCTGTAAAAAAATCCATAAAATATATTTTAAAAAAAACTTAGAAAGCATCAATTAAAAATTCAGAAACCTGTACTAAAAAACAATAATGTGATATCCAACCACTGAAGTTTAAAGAATAAATTTTTCTAAAATATTGGAACAGGATGCATCTCCGGGAGACGTTACCAGAATATACATGAATATGTATGTTTTTTGGGGGGTGGGGGAAACTTTTAGAATTTTTTGTTTTAAATAAATTTAAATGCAAGATACATTTAAAATAAGTTTGAATGTAAAATAATGCCTTAAAATTTTTAAAACATTAAATCAAAAGGAGCTGAGTGTGAAGCAGGAAGGCAGGGGAGAAGGTAGTGCACAGGAGAGCTGGCCGCTGGCCTGTTTCATGAAGGCACAGCGCCCCCTGCTGGGCCCACGGGGGCTCTGCATGTCCCAGGAGGCTCTTTCAGCAAATCTTTATTCTTGTTAGAATGATTAGAGCTGCTAATTCATAAACCATCAGAAGCCTCCTCTTCCTTCTCCCTCTCCTGCCGTATTGAAATCACGGGATCTCTCGGTAGCACGCGTTGGGATATGGCGTACAAATGGAAACGTACATCTTCATATTTGTTTTATTTTTATTATTTTTTAAAATATATTTTATTGATTTTTTTTTTCACAGAGAGTAAGGGAGAGAGAGTTAGAAACATCCATGATGAGAGAGAGACATCGATCAGCTGCCTCCTGCACACCTCCTACTGGGGATGTGCCTGCAACCAAGGTACATGCCCTTGGCTGGAATCGAACCCGGGACCCTTCAGTCCATAGGCTGATGCTCTATCCACTGAGCCACACCGGTCTCGGCTATTTTATTGATTTCTTACAGAGAGGAAGGGAGAGGGACAGAGCGTCAGAAACATCAATGAGAGAGAAACATGGATCTGATGCCTCCTGCACGCCTCCTACTGGGGATGTGCCTGCCACCAAGGTAGTGCCCTTGGCCGGAATCGAACCTGGGACCTTTCAGTCCGCAATCCGACGCTCTATCCACTGAGCCACACCGGTCTCGACTATTTTATTGATTTTTTTACAGAGAGGAAGGGAGAGGGATAGAGAGTTAGAAACATCGATGAGAGAGAGATATCCATCAGCCGCCTCCTGCACGCCCCCCACTGGGGATGTGCCCACCACCAAGGTACATGCCCTTGGCCAGAATCGAACCCGGGACCCTTCAGTCCGCAATCCGACGCTCTATCCACTGAGCCACACCGGTTTCGGCCACAGCGTGTTTGTAGAAGGTGCTGTGGGTCAATCAAGACACGTGGGGAGGAAGAGGGAGTGGAGAAGGAGGGGGAGAGGAGGAGGAGGAAGGGGAGGGGGAAGAGGTGAAAGGGGAGGAGGGAGAGGAGGAGAAGGAAGACAAAGAGGGAAGGAGGGAGGGAGGGGGCACAGGAGGAGGCAGAGGAGAAGGAGGAAGAGGAGGAGAGAAGGAGGAAGAAGAGAAAGAAAGAGCCGAGACCGGTGTGGCTCAGTGGATAGAGCGTCGGCCTGCAGACTGAAAGGTCCCGGGTTCGATTCCGGTCGAGGTCATATACCTTGCTTACAGGCACATCCCCAGTGGGGGGCGTGCAGGAGGCGGCTGATGGATGTCTCTCTCTCATCGATGTTTCTGACTCTCTATCCCTCTCCCTTCCTCTCTGTAAAAAAAAAATCAATAAAATATATATATTTTAAAAATTTTTTAAAAAAAGAAGAGAAAGAAGGACAGGAGGAGAGAGGAGGAGGAGGGGAGAAGGGGAGTGGGAGGAGGAATAGGGAGTGGGAAGAGGGGGAGAAGGAAGGAAGAAGAGGAGGAGGAGGGAAGGAGAAGGTTGGAAGGAGGGGGAGAGGGTAGAAGAGAAAGGGGGAAGGGGAGGAGGAGGAAGAGAAGAGGAGGAAGAGGAAGAGGAAGAAAGAAGAGAAGGAGGAGGGGGAGGAGGAAGAGAAGAGGAGGCAGAGGAGGAAGGAGAGTGTGAGGAGGAGGAGGAGGGGAAGGGAAGGAACAGGAGGAAGAAGGAAGAGAAGGAGGAAGAGGAGGGGGAGGGGAGAAGGAAAGTGGGAGGAGGGAGAGGGAGAGGGAAGAGGGA
>PVJN01064399.1:0-10519 GCA_004026805.1 Lasiurus borealis
CTTTAGGGGAGAATCCTTTCCTTGATTCTTTCCATTTCTGTGGCTGTCAGTATTCCTTGGCTTGAGGCCCCAACACCGCCATTCTGCCTCTGTCTTCACATTGCCTTCTCTCTGTGTGTGAGTGGAATTTCTCTCAGCCTCTCTCTTATAGGACACTTGTGGTGGCACTTAGGGCCCATCAGCTACTCCATCTCAAGATACTTTCTTCTTACAAGTTAACATTTACAACTTCAGGGATTCAGACCTGATATTTTGGGGGACCTGCTTCAAATGGACTGACTTAAAACATGTGATACACACACACACACATTATAAAAAAGAAAAAGAAAAAAAAGTACTCTGGGTTTTTAAAGAGCAATATGCTTCTAGAACCAAAAATTGAGAAACAATGGCAGTTTTATGTATCCACCAATCAGAAGAGACACCCCATATAGATGAAGATTCCATGGATAGAGAAAATAGTTGGTGGTTTCAATTTTGTGCTTTAGATACCTCACCCCTCATCTACTGAATCAGGTCTCTCCATCTGAATTTTACCCTCATTAAAGACATAAGAATAAATATTGGTGCACAGACTCCAGTTCACAGACAAGCTGCTTCTCACATGGGCACCTCACATAGGTGATTTCTGGGTAATAAACAGGGATCTTTTTAACCACATATGATCCAACATGTAGGAAGACAAACTGGAGCCATATACTAGCTAACATTTATTAAGCACTTATTATATTCTCAGAATGAGCAAATTACCTTACATGCATCATCATATTTAATTATCAAAGCTGACTTTTGAGGTGGATTGGTTCATTAAGGCTCTTTGGTTGTATCCTACACAAACAAAAGAGATGTATTGGACTGGCTGGTGAGTCAGCAGAGCTGCACAAACAGGGTTAAGCACGACAGGACAGCTCCGAGGCTCAGTGCTTAGTTCTTTTCTCTCTCTAGGGCCCTGAGAGGTGACTCTATCTAAACTGCCTTCCGGCTCCATGGGTTTTCTCTCTCAATTTGAATTCCAAGCAGAGTTCATCTGACTCTTCCTAGAGGAGCAGATCCAGCTATGAAAAAAGGAGTGAGGAAGAGGAATGGAACAGACCAGAGTGATAATTGCTTCATAAATAATGTTACCCTCATTTTTACTGATGGGAAAATATTGAACCTCAGGGAGTTTCTGATTTAGTAGCAAATTGTAAAGCCATCATTTGAACCCAATTCTGCCCAATCCAGAGCCAAGATTCTTAACCACTGTCTCATCCCAGTACCTGCTACAGCCCAGGAATTAAACAAACAAACAAAAAAAGATTCCAAAACAGTTTCCACATGAAATTACCAGAAAGTGTTGTATTTTAGCCAAATTCTGAGACCCAGAATAGTAATTACACAGTGAGAAGTCTCTTTTTATTCCCTTGGTGGGTGTTTTGTGAGCAGGTATTGATTACTAAGCATTGGGGATGCAGTGTTGCACTAGATAGACAAGTTCCAAAGCATAAGCCTGGTTCCAAGAAGCCAAACTCAACTCAAGTTTAAACCAAGCAGTATATATTGACGCAAGGGGATGGACACTCTAAGAGGGAAACAGACTTCAACAAAGCTAGAAGCAAGATCATCAACATTTGCCTCTTTCTCTCTTCATCTTCTGGACCTACTTTCCTCTGTGTTAGCTTTACCTGCAGGTATGCTACCTCATGTGAGGGCAAAAATGGCCACAGCATCACCAACACTTGGCAACTGCAAGGATAGATCCCCTTCTCCCAGCTTTGTTTGGCAGTTCTGAAAAAGTATCCTTAAAAAAAAAATGACTTCAGAAAAAAGAAGGAAGAGGGAGAGATAGAGATAGAATCAATGATGAGAGGCATGTTTCCTGACTGGGAGTGGAACTGTGACCTCCTGGCCCATAGGTCAGTGCTCAACCACTGAGCCACACTGGCCAGGCTGAAGAAAGCTTTTGACTGGCCCTTTGTGAGCCATTTGCAGAACAAGCTAGACCAATCACTGAGTCCAGGGAAATGATATGCCCATCTCAACCTGCTCTCCCGACTCCTATGCCCACTGCCTATGTTGGAATACGTGGAACTACATGATTGACAGACCCACCAGGATCACACTGAATGAACTAAAAGCACTTTCTAAAAATAAAAGAGAAGTGCTGTTCCAGAAAAAGGAGGAAAGGATAGTAAGCAGAAAAAGGGTTCTCTGCTCCCATGACCTAAAGATTCTAGCTTCTCCAAATGTTTTCTGTCGGTGCCGGTCATAATTGTAGGTCCTAGGATTACAAGTTGATCTTCCCTTATAGAGGAGAAAGTAAACAGGCATATGTAACCCTTTCCACAGTTCAGCTCACTGGAAAGGCTGAAGAGCTGATCTATACAAGCACATTCAAAGTGCAGTCTATCAGCTCTTCCCCTCCTGAGAGAGCATTCAAAATGCACATCCTTGGGGCCACTCACCTCGGAATCAGAATATTCCAGTATGATTCTTACACATGCAAAAGTTTGGTCTATACTAGTTTGTACAATGAAGGAATTCCAAAAAGGATACTGAGGAAAAACAAGAGTATGAGGTGGCAGAAATAAGTCAAAGCTAGGATAAAATGTTGATAATGAAAGAATGTAATCAAAGAGAGAAAGGGAGGGAAAGATAACAAAAACACATAAGCTGTAGGAGAAGCAGCATTTTATGCACAAGCCATGTTCTCAGGAGTCAGACACAGCTTTCAAGCCTACGAGCAACTTGACCTTCGTATATTGGAGGACTTTTGGAGTAGGAGAGATGACTTCAGTAGCATAATGCTAGAAAGTACATACATTCAGGAAGCAGAGAGGCTTGGGTTTGAATTCTCATTTTGCTAATTATCAGCTTTATGCTTTTAGGCAGACGATTTATCCACCCTAACATTAGTCTTCAGAACTGTAATCTGGGGATAATGACACCTTCCTGACTGTATTCTCTGGAGGCTTGAGAGATACAATGTATGCAAAATACCTAGCAAAATAGTTGTTGTGTTAGTTGCTTCCCATTTCTCTTAGCTCTTTCTGCAGAATGAAGACTAAGAAGTAGAAAGAAGTTAGGAAGGGAAAGGTTTGGGTTTAATAGGAAGAAGAGCTTTCTATCAATTTGAGTCACTTTACAGCCCAATGGGCTGCAACTCCCTCAAAATTCATTTCGAAACCCCAAGCCCCAATGTGACTTTATTTGCAGATAGGGTCTTCATCAAAGGAATTAAGATTAAATGAAGTTATAAGTGTGAAGTCTTGATCCAATAGGATTAGCGTCTGTATAAGAACACCAGAGAGTTTGCTCCCACTCTTCTATGGGAGGACACAGTGAAGTGATTCGGAGGTCAGCAAGAGAGCTCTTACCAGGAACTGTTTCCTGCCAGAACCTTGATCTTGGTCTTTCCAGCTTCCAGACTGTGAGAAAACACATTTCTGTTGTTTAAGCCACCTAACCTACAGCGTTTTGTTATCACAGCCTGAGCAGACCAAGGTATTCCCTTCTCTGGAATGAGTAAAACCACCTGGACAGCCACCCCTCAAAGATATGAGGGACTTTCTGCAAGAGGACAGTGGAGTGAGAGCAAACTATTCCTCTAAGTCTATCCTATTGGAATTATTTGGAGAGGGAATGATAGAAATGTCAATGATGAGAGAATCATTGACCAGCTGCCTTCTGCATGGCTTCCACAGGAGACTGAGCCCAAAACCCAGGCATGTGCCCTGATGAGAATCAAACCCTGACTTCCTGGTTCAGAGGTCAATACTCACCCACTGAATCACACTGGCTGGACCACCTGGGAACTTTTTAAAAAATACTGATGTTCCAAAGCTCTTCCTTCTAGACCAATTAAATCAGAATCTCTGGGTGTGCTCATCCTATCTAATAAAAGAAAAATATGCCAATTGACTGTACCTCTGCTACACTCACAAGCCACGCCCACCAGCTCATCAGAGAAAATATGCAAATTATCCCAACCAAAATGGCTACAGCCACAGGGAGCACAGGAGAGAGGCCTGGGCTGCCCCTGGCAATGGAAGAAGCCAAGCTTTCTACAAAGCCTGGTTGGGGGAGTTAAGGCAACTAAGTTTCAATGGCTGTGGGAGCAGAAGGCTTGGTTCTGCTCCAGGCTACAAAGATTCAGTTATAGAAAATAAATAAATCTCAGATACCAGGACCTCTCCTTGGTTGGCTGGGGGGGATGGCTGGCCTGCAAACCACCACAGGCCCCTTGCTCAGGCCACCCCACGCCCCAAGGGAACACCCCCCAGATCCAGGACACCCTTTAGGGCAAACCAGCTGGCCTCTATCTGTGCACCAGGCCTCTATCCTATCTAATAAAAGAGTAATATGCAGATTGACCATCATTCCAACACACAAGATGACTGTGCCCATGTGGTCAAAAGATCCTGCCCCCATGTGGACACAAGATGGCCACCACAAGATGGCCAGCAGGGGAAGACAGTTGGCAGAAACCAGGCCTGCAGGGGAGGGCAGTTGGGGGTGATCAAGCCTGCAGGGGAGGGCAGTTGGGGGTGACCAGGCTTGCAGGGAAGAGCAGTTCAGAGGACCCAGGTCTGCAGAGGAGGGCAGTTAGAGGTGACCAGGCCTGCAGGGGAGTGCAGTTAGGGGTGACCAGGCCCAGAGGGTAGGGCATTTAGGGGCAAACAAGCTGTCAGGGGAGCAGTTAAGCATCAATCAGGCTGGCAGTGGAGTAGTTAGGGGGTGATCAGGCTGGCAGGCAGAAGCGGTTAGGTGCAATCAGGAAGGCAGGCAGGTGAGCAGTTGGGAGCCAACAGTCCTGGATTGTGAGAGGGATGTCCAACTGCCCATTTAGGCCCGATTGGGGAGAGAGCAGGCTGGACTGAAGGACACCCCCTCTTCTACCCCCATGTTCTGGGCCTCTAGTTATAAAATAATATCCCAAGTATTTTAATGTGCAGCCAAGGCAACATTGAGAATCACTCCCTTAAGAGATCTGAGACCCTTTGAGCTCAAAGTTATTATTGGCTTATTGAAACTTACATCTGTAGACATAAGAAAGAAGTATGTATCGTGAGCCCCATTTTGCAAATATGGAAGAGGGAAAAGAGAATCATGAATATAATAAGCTCCTCAAGTCACTAAACAAATGAATAGTGAAGCTATAATATCATCCCTTTTCATCTGTGACCTTTGGAACTCTAATAAAGTGCAAACTATCCCTAGCTGGGTAGTAGTGTTGGTTTTGCTGGGCCAGCATCCTACCCCTTATATTGGAAGCAGTTTGTCTTTGGGGGGACTCTCATTCCTCACTCTATGTGGTTTTAACAAGACTGTCAATCATAGGGCCTCCCCCTTTGTCCCAACTAAGCCAATCAGACACTTCTTCAGGGTAATGACAGAGGGACTCCATGTGGATGGCACTGGATTATTCCCATGGCGTGACCTAAAGAAAGAGGATGTATTTTTACTAAGATCCTGTAGCTTCCTGTTTCCTTTTCTTCCCAAGACCTGGCTCTCAGCATTTCTTTGAACTCTGTGAGCTGTAGAGGATGTTTCCCATAAATTTCTCTTTCCATCCAGGTGAGTCAGAGCTTCTTCCAGTTACTTGAGGAACCAGTTCAAAAATTGGCACCTGGAAGTGAACCCTGCAAGCCACAGAACCTCAGATGTAGAAGAGAAGTAGGAAGGTGCACGGCAGTGAAAATTCCCAGCCAGCTGAAAAGTTGATTGAAGCCAGTTCTTTCTCTTAAAATTCCCCAGTGTTCACATGCACCAATAAGTTTCCCTTTTTGCTCAATCTTGTCCAGATCAAAAAAGCTTCTTATATAAAATGCAAGGGCTTACACTAGTAAAGTTTCCTCTCTTTGTGCTTATTGGGGGAATGGTGGTTTGGGGCTGCCACTGGGTATGCGTTGGAGCACTTTAAAAAACAGAACAAAACAAAACAAAAAAAACAACCATTGGAGTAGCTTCAGAACATATCAAGACCTGGCCCATACCAAGCCTTTTGCTTTTACAGCCCTTAAATCAATACAGGAAAATCAGAAACTTAGGTACAGAGAAAAGTACCCAACCAAACTGCCCATCTTTCTAAGATTATTATACTAGAAGGAGCTTACAGAAAGCAAAAGGCAGAACCCAGCAGGTGGGCATAACAATAATGATGATGACCTCCATTTGTTAAGCACTTACTATGTGCCAGACACCGGGCTATTATGTCACTTAATCCTGGAAGAGTGATACCATTATATTTTGTTTTATTTTGTTTCTAAGGCTGAGCTGCCGAACTGAATTGGTTCAATCAGTCATTCCTTTCTCTTACTGACCTGATATAATCATCTGTCTAGACGTGACCCCTATTTTTTCTTATCTTCTTTATCCCTCATTCCTGAGAGTATCTAACGTCTGCTCTTCCCATCTATTTTCCATAGACTTACAGATCCACAAAAATATTCAGCGGAGTGTCTGCTTTTAAAATATATATAAATGGATCATACTGCATGTCCCACTCTGCAATTTGCTTTTTTTATTCAGCATTATGTTTCTGAGATCCATCCATGTTTATATATATAGCGAGAACTAGTTCATCTGTTTAAACTGTTCCATTGTATACTATCAGATTGATATACTATAGCTTACTATGTGTTTTCAACCCTAGTGGATATCTACACTGTTGCTAATTGTTTTCTACACAAAGTGCTTCAGTGAATAATTTTGTGAATGTCTTTCAATGCATTTGTTACTAAGAGTCTCTGAGATTTACCGAGAAGTGGAATTGCTGGACCTTAGGCTTCATTCATTTTCAGTTTTGGCAAGTCCTGCCAAATTACAAAGTACCTTTAATAACTTACACTTCTACCAAAAATATATGAGAGTTCTTGGAACAGATGCACTTACTATCTCTATTTTACAGATGAGGAAATATTCAAAAAGCACAAAAACACCTGAACCATGTCTACTTAACACCGTATCTACATCAGACAATGCCACTATACAATACACACTAACAATTAGAAATACATTCAGCTTCAGGTGACAGAGTCCCTGTAAGTGACTTAAGCATTACGGGCATTTATCATCTCTTTTAGTAAAGAAGAGGATTGCTAAGCAGTTAAGTGGCTCAGCTGTGTTGTGAGCAACATGGACATTTCCCATTTTTTAATTTTATCATTCTTAGCTGATGAGCTTTCATACATATTTCATTTCATCTCAACCCTGGGATGACTGACATTGCTGTGACACCATAGCTCAGTTCAAAGGAGGAAAAAAAAGGTGGGGAGTGAGGGGCATGGAGGGGTTGTAGTGGTGCCATGAAGCTCTTTATTTGTTCTTGTCCCTTTTCATGGGAAAGAAAAATGCCTTCTTTGAATCCCCACTCAACCCAACCTTTGCCCTTTTATGTTTCATTGGTCAGAACTCACTCTTGGCCCAATCTTCAAACAAAATGAAATGAAATTATTTTGTCTGGTTTAGATCAACCACAACTCATCTACTGGGGTTACAGGGAGGGTTTGCCTTCCCTCATCTCAGGCCATCTCTGTGTCTAAAACCTGCTCAGTCAGCAAGAAAAAAAAAAAGGCAATGTCTGTTGGGTAGCAACTTTTTTTTTTTCTTTTATCTCTCTGACCTTTTCTTCTCAGATATTTTTTTCCTGCCTTCTCCTCCCCCTTCAGTTGTTACATACTCCTTTCATCTTGGGCTACTTATCTTCCCAGGATACTTAAGAGAGGACCAACAGATGGCCAACAGGACACATTTGAGTTAGTGTCCCCTGCTGTATACTCTCTCCTTAGGCTGATAGCATCCATTTTCATAGCTTCTGCTATCATTTACATATTGATAACTCCTAAAATTGTGTCTCCAGCTTCCTTCCTCTTTCTTGAGCTTCAGACCCATATGTATCACAGCCTACTTAGAAATTCCAAAGACATAGCAAACTCAACATGTCCAAGCTGAGCTTTTTACTTCCCCAAAACTTGCTCTTTCTTTTCTGTTGCCTCCTGCCTCTGTAGACACCAACCCCTTTCTCCGAGTTGCCGGTGTCAGAAACCTGTGAGACTTCCCACATCACAGGTTCTTCCCACATCACATTCTCTCATATGCGTCTACCTTTCTTCATCTCCATTGCAAACACCTTGATTTAAAACTGTTGCCAAAGTGTTTGTGGTGTGGGCAGCCATGTGGGATTTGAATGCAGCTCTCAGACTCTACGTCTCAAAGAGAATCTGCAATTCATGAAAATTTGGGAACATCTCGTCTTGGCTTTTGATAGGTCTTATTAACTCATCTCCTTGCATCAGTCCCTTGAATCTTAAAACTCTTTCTCTACACAGGAAAACTCCTAAGTCACTTCCTTCATTAAATGCCCCTAACGAATCCTCTACTGCTTTGGAGATAGACAACAAAAAGCCTACAAAATGCTAACAGCCCTAAGGAAGTTCCCTTTCTGAAACCAGACGACAAATGGGCCCTAACTGCCTGTCACTGCTTGAGCCAGTTGAGTAGAGAGTGGGTTGAACATGTAGTAGCATTTATGCCAATAATGCCCACAGAATGGGAGAGTAGAGGGTCGTCCACGAAAGTATGCTTTCCACTCACCCATAAGCCAGCTGCTTATATGTGATAGGTTGAAGGACAAAGATTATGTGGGGAAGTAGGCAAAAGAAAGAAGAAAGGGGTTGCAAAGAGCAGCCATAAGGTTAAGCATTCCGTGATTAACAGTCAGCTTTTGAATGAGAATAGAATGCATTCCAAGGTTAACTCTAAACTCCCAGCCAGGTCAGAATATGTGTTCTTCATTTGAACAAAACAATCATGGTTAACAAAGCATGTTAATGTTTCTTTTAATTATAGACAGTCCCCAACGTTCTTTTTCTGCCCCCCCCCCCCCAACACTTCTGCAGAGTGCCCAACTCTGTTCTAGCTTCCCCTCTGGGTTCCAGCCACATTTGTTTTCTTTCAGTTCCTGTGCCAGGCCATATTTTCCCAGGTCAGTGACTTTTTGCTTCCTGCCCCCCTATACCAAGCATGATCTTATCTGCCCTGGCACAAGGCTAACTCCCATTCCCTCACTTTCTCAAAGAAGTCCCCTCTTTGATAGCCATTGTCATACTATACTCTCTTTGCACACTGAGCGCCTTCATGGTCGTACTTAAATAATGGAGCGTGTGTTTCATTGTTCGGTGTCAGTCTTCCGCCATTAAAGTGAAGCTCTGAGACCACATCAGCTAGTACATTGTCCCAGCCCAGTGCCTAGCACATAGCTTGATACATGTTATACACTCACAGAGTAGCTATCAACATGATGAGTATGAATGAATGATTATTGCCAGGGAGTTGTCCTTGCTCAGGGTAGCACTCCTTTCTTAGTTCAAATGGAATAAAAATAAAGATAAATAGCCTGGCCAGCATGGCTCAGTGATTGAGTATTGACCTATGAACCAGGAAGCCTTGATTTGACTTAGGGCACATACCTAAGTTTGGGGCTCAATCCCAAGTGTGGGGCAGGCAGGAGGCAGCCTATCAATGATTCTCTTTCATGACTGATATTTCTATCTTTCCCTCTCTATTACTCTCTGAAATCAATAAAAATATTAAGAAAAAAACTTGAAAAACTACTGAGGAGGGCCAAGGAATTATAACTTGACCACCAGCAAAAACTAATCAGAGATGAAAATGTCCAATTCTGACAGATGTACCCCACACACGTGCTGAAAGGAAAACAGAAGCCGCCCGCCCTAGGGTAGTGGGATACATTGTGCTCCCTGGGCCAGTGCCCACCTCCTCAATGCACTCCCAAACTGACCTTTAGAAGGACTTTTATATAGTGGGAGGTCCCTTTCAACCTCCAGTGAATAAGGGTGTGAAGTGCTGTTTGCTTTATTCCCTTTGTTCTCTGGCTGAGAAAAGTCTGGAGGCGGTTGAGTGAGGCTTAGTAATACAATTGCCTTTCCTTTGAAATGCTAAAGAGGGTTTTTGCTCCTGGTTTAGCATAATCTGAGAGTTGTAGAGGTCTGGAAGGGATCCACTCTCCTTTCTTTCGCATCTCATTTCCTGCTGGCTAGGGCCAAGTTTACAATTAATAGAAAAACCAAAGTTGTAAAAATGTTGACAACTTTGCCCTCCAAGCATTTGTGCATGGTGAGCTGGTGAGCGAGTGCAGGATTTAAATGCTGAGTCTACAGGGTGGGCCCCCAGGCGAAGTGCAGGCTGTGTGAAGTCCCCAGGTCTGGGGTTGGCCAGAGATCCTAGTGTGTGGTGTTCTCTACCCCTGGAGGGGGCTGGAATCAGAGGTTGACTTGATCAAGTTGACTGCTATTCAGTCTTGACTACTATCCAGGTTTTGGAGTGAAAGGGGGTAACAGTGGTGTGAGCAGCATGGGACATGGAGTGTGATGCTGGAGTGTGGGCAGGGGCAGAGGGGGATCTGAAGGTGTCACTGAAACAGGAATTTTTAGGGTGAAAAAGACAGGTTTAGGAAAATTTAGAAATTAGGGGACCTTGGAGGAAGCACAGGGCTGCAGACCAGCAGAAGGCTTATTTC
>PVJN01064400.1:0-10536 GCA_004026805.1 Lasiurus borealis
CACAGCCAGACCCAGAGGGAGCAGGAGAGGAGGAACCAGTGTGCCTGAGCTGGCAGAGGAGGGTCTGAAGGACAGGTGAGTGGGGCCTGGGGGGCAGAGAAGAGCATGTGCAAAGGCAGAGAGGCAGGAAGGCACGTGTGTGCTTCAGGGTCTTCAGGAGGGTCAGTACGACTAATGCCTGAAGGGTGGGGGTCAGGGAGGGGGTCGGGGTGGAATGATGGGAGAGGGGGCTGGGCTGGCAGATGGAGCAGGGAAGCATCTTTGTTAGATTTTCATCTCTGGCAGCGCAGGCTGGCAGGGCAGCTGGGAAGGGCTAGGGGGGGCAGGGTGGAGCTGGAAGAGGAGACCCGGGAGGAGAATGGCCTCTTCTTGGTTTTGTAATCAGCCAGCACCTCCCAGTCTCCCTGGAGTGCGCTGTGGTGGTAGGGCCTGGGAGGGGAGAGAGTCTGGGACAGAATCTTGGCAACTGACTAGTGCGGGCCCTGTTCTGAGCAGACGACGACGAGGCTGTGAAGTTGGCAAGAGGCCAGCTTTTTAAATAGTTTCCTAGATTGTAACGTGAGAGATTGGAGGATGAACTAGACAGCAGTGTGTTTTGAAAGTAAAGACCAGCCCTGGCGGAGTAGCTCAGTCAGTCAGAGCTTCGTTCCCACACACTGAGGTTCGATCCCTAGTCAAGACACACACAAGAAACGACCGACGAATGCATAAATAAGTGGAACAACACATCAATGTTTCTCTCTCTCTCCCTCAAATCAACACATAAAATTTAAAAAAAAAAAAAAGAAAAGAAATTAGCGTTTTGGGCTCAGTGGATAGAGCGTTGGCCTGTGGACTGAAGGGTCCCGAGTTAGATTCTGGTCAAGGGCACATGCCTGGGTTTTGGGCTCAATACCAGTAGGGGGCGTGCAGGAGGCAGCTGATCCATGATTCTCTCTCATCACTGATGTTTCTATCTCTTTCCCTCTCCCTCCCTTTCTAAAATGAATAAAAATACATTTTAAGCCGAAACCGGTTTGGCTCAGTGGATAGAGCGTCGGCCTGCGGACTGAAGGATCCCAGGTTCGATTCCCGTCTAGGGCATGTACCTTGGTTGCAGGCACATCCCCAGTAGGGGGCGTGCAGGAGGTGGCTGATCGATGTCTCTCTCTCATCAATGTTTCTAACTCTCTATCCCTCTCCCTTCCTCTCTGTAAAAAATCAATAAAATATATTTAAATATATATATATTTTTAAAAATAAATAAACTAATGATTAAAATTCTGTGGTACACCAAAAAAAAAAAAATTTTATAAAAAATGAAAAGAAAGACCACCATATAGACATGCCAGTCATTAAGAACATGTGTGCTATGTGTGATCAGCCATCAGCTCCTGTGGATGGTCTACACGCCTCTCCTTGTCTCCAAGAGAGGCTGCAGCTCTTTCTACGAAGGCCAAACCGGGAGCAGGAGGAAATCCCAGGCCAAGCAGAGTTCATTGCCACGTGCAATGGGAATGCTTATGGGACATGTTAAATTCACTCTGCCAGATACCGCGGGCAGCGAAGAGAGAGGAAATACGGTCAGGATGAGGGGAAATTGTCCTAGACAGGTGCGTGGCTCTGAGGCTGGGGCAGGTGAGAGCAGGCACCTCCCGAGAGCACCTGGGGTAGAAGAATGAGTGTGCATATGTTTGGGGGGTGGGGGACGAGCAGGGGTCCGGGGGTCATGGGCAGCCCCGGGGCGTGGTCTCACCTTGGCCACTTGCCCCCGCAGGTCGTGCAGCTCATTCTCCAGCGTGCGCTTCTCGCTGAGAGCCGTACTCAGCGCAGCCTCCTTGGAGTTGAGCAGAGCCTCCAGGTCCTTGAGGCGGGCCTGGGCGGCCAACAGGTCTCCCTCCTTTTTGGTATTGCTAAAGAAGCAAGGGAGAATGAGTTTAGGGGGAGGAGTCTGTGTCCCCTAGAGAGAGCCAGGTGAGGGGGTGGCTCAGTGTGTGTGTCACTTCCCCAGAGGTCAGCTGTGGGGGCCTGGCGTGGCTGGCTATCCCTCCGATGGCCAGCAGAGGGCATCCTGGGCTTTAGTTTGTTGACATCTGCCTGCCTGGGAGGCTGCACTCCCACTTCCTCCAAAAGCCACCCAAACCCCTCTCCCGCTTCCCCACCCTTCCCATGACTCAGTGCTCAGGAACGTGCCTGGGGCCAAGGGCAAAGCGTGATCCTGTGAGATGAATGCATATGCTTTTCCCTCTCCCCCCTCCTTCCCCAAGAAACAGGGCCACCTTTGTCTCCCACCCCTTCCCACACTGGGGCCTTAACCTTCTCCTCCCAGCCTCCACCCACCTTTCATCCAGCCCAAGCCTTGCCCCCAGCAGGGACCCAGACTCCCAGCCCTGAGGTCTGTATGCACCCCTACTAAGGGTTCTCAGTTTGAGCCCTAGAGGTGTTAGCCACCCTCCTCTAGCCCCTGTTCAACGCTGGGGACGGACGGTGGAGCTCGCCTGGTGAAAACTCAGGGAGGCCTGGCAGGAGGACCACCATCGAGGGATGAGCTGGGCCCCGTGATCCGGGCAGAGCACGAGGCTTCCCAGCCTCCCTCCCTCCTTCTGGGCTTCCTCAGAGAGCCTGAGAGAATGCAGGTCCCTATGTGTCAACCATGAGCCTCTGCATCTGGCTCCAGATGTGGCCTCCCCCCTTCCGCCAAGCAGGTAACACTTCAGCTAGAACCGAGCCAACAGGTTGCCTCGGTCCCCCCAGCTCCCCCGTTCTGGGCCCCCGATTCTTTAAGCTGGGTAAGTGGGCTGGAAAAAATAGAGGGATCCTCTTTTCTTCAGAACCCCTGGGGAAATCCCAGGACTCTCCAGATGTTCTGCTCCTTTTCACCCATGTCTGGTGCAAGAAAGGATTCAGGCGCAGGGAAGGGGCGGGAGGGGGGAGGAGGCAAAGGGCCGGGTCCCAGCTGCCATCTGTAACACATCAAGGCCTGGAGCACAAACCCAGCACAGCAGATGGAAAGAAGAAAACCGAACGTGGGCAGCGGGGAAGCTATTCTCTCCTGGAAAGGGGAGAAGTGGCCCTGCCAGCATTTTTCTCCCGCCACAAACGCGCAGACTTGCTGGAGGGAGAGGCCGAGACCGAGGCAGCAGCATTCTGCCACCTTCGCAGATCCAAACAGGAGTCACTTCCCCTTCCACTGGGCTCCCCTGGGAGGGGCAGGGGGGGACGTCCAGACAGGCCCGGGAAGGATGTGAACCCCCTAGGGGCGGGGGGGAGGCAGGAGAGGAAGCACCCTCCCCAGCCTGCATGCTTGCTCCTGTCGAGGCCTCTGGCCACACCTCACAACAAGCCGCTGAAGGCCGCAGTGTGTCTGTCTGCTGCGCAAGGAGGCCCTTCCAGAACCGGAGGAGGTCTCCCCTCCTCCGTCTCAGCCTGAAAAGCTAAAAATAAAGTCAAAACCCAGCTCAGGTTTTGGCCGCCATCCGGCCCAGCCCCTGGCTGGGAGCTCAGCCCCAACTTTCCATGACTTCAGAACTTTTCCGAAGCTGAGGCAGCTGGCGGGGGAGGAGGGAGAGAGAAGAAAAACCGCTGCTGAGGCGAAGACGGGCGGACAGATTCCGAGGGCCCTGACCCGACTCCAAGGCTGGCCGGGGCTTCCCAGAAGTGGCCTCCCTGTCCTGCGGGCCAGCAGCGGCCGCTGGCCGTTACTGGGAGCTCTCGGGGTGCAGAGAACTAGAGGGAGTTTCGAGTGGGCTCAGCTCAAGCCCCTTCTCTTCCAGAAAAGGAAACTGGGGCACAGAGGAGGAAGGTCAAGCACTGCAAGCCGCAGCAGGGACAGCAGGGAAGGGGTGCAGGGGGCTCCTAAATGCTGCTTTCTGAGCCCTGGGCCTGGCGAGAGTGGGGCTGGCGGGAGGGGGGCGGCCCCACCCCGCCAGCCAGCCAGCCTGAGCTGGGGGAGCAGGAAGGAGCGATGCCTGCTGAGGACACCTCCAGGGCATCTCTTCCTCGTCCTGCTCCCTCACCTCAGACTCCAGAAGAGCAGCTCCAGTGCCCCGTGGCCATGCCCCCCTTCCTGTGGCAGACCTGACCCAGGACAGCCGGGGTGCAGAGCCCCCGGCAGCTTCCGGGCGAACCACGGCAAGAACTTCCCTTCCGCCAAGACCGGTTTGGCTCGGTGGATAGAGCGTCGGCCTGCGGACTGAAAGGTCCCGGGTTCGATTCCTGTCGGGGGGCATGTACCTTGCTTGCGGGCACAACTCCAGTAGGGGGCATGCAGGAGGCGGCTAATCGATGTCTCTCTCATCGTTGTTTCTGACTTTCTATCCCTCTCCCTTCCTCTCTGTAAAAAATCAATAAAATATATTTTTTAAAAAAAATGAATTTCCCTTCCAGCCTAGCCTCTTCTCTTCCTCCTGCTCCCAAAGGCAGGGAGGCTGTCGTCACCACGGGGTCCTAGCAGCCAACACATCCCAAGCTGGTTCAGTACCCGGTGCTGCTCGAGATATTCCCCTGTTAACCCCGTGTTCCCGTGGCACGGCCTGGGCCTGGGGCAGGACATGGCGGGCGGGACAAGATAGATGCTATTCGCGTTTGATGGCGGAAACTCAGGCACCGAGAGCTGAGTCCCGGGTCCTGAGGCAAGTCAGTTCGCAGCGGGTGGCTGAGCTGCCTCAGCGCCTGCCACGAAACGACGGCTCCCACGAAATTAAGGGGCTCGTTCCCTCGCCCTCCTGGAGAAGGAGAGGACCAAGCCACGCCCGGCCTACGACGAGGAGAACCGTGAGCGAGAGGCAGATGAGGAAGGGCCGCTGCGGTTTCCTCGCTGGGCTTGGGAGCCCCCTCAGCGGGGAAGAAGCCACCATCACTCATGGCTCGTGACTCAGCCCGGGAGCTCTGTGGTTAGGAGCCACACGCACGCACGCCGGCCCCAGGAGCCATTTCCGCGTGCGAGTGTGGGTCTTCAGATGTAGCCCCGACCCCCAAACTGACCCCGGCCAGGGACGCGGCCCCAGAGCAGCCACACTGCCCGTGCTGGGGTCCCCTGGGGGTTGGCGGTGGGAGCACAGGGCACGTGCTGTGTGTCCCTCGCTAGCTGGCAGGGGGACAGGGGGACAGGGCGGGGCAGGCCAGGGGAGCCGGGAAGGGTGGGAACCAGGGGCTCCCTACTGACTCATCCCCAGGCACACAATGCCCAGGCAGGGGTCGGGAAATCCGCTAGTGCCCACAGGGGAGACCCAGGCTCTGCCTGTGTCCTGCCCCGGGCCCCGGGCCATGCCAGAGGGGCAGGGGCCCCTCTCTCTCTCCCTCACATCCGCCAGGTTCCTCAGGCCCAGGAGCGGCTCCATCCCAGGGGCCTCGTGAGGCAAGGAGGGGGGCCGGGCAGCCTGCTGCTGACTCTTCCCACAGCTGGCACCTCTGCGCTGGGCGGGAGGGAGGAGCGTGGGGCAGAGGAGGGCAGGGGCGCGGGGAGGAAGAGCGGGAGGTAGAAAGGAGAGCCTGGAGCGGGCTGGCCCTGGGCCCAGGGCTTGAGGGCCCCCCGAGGCCGAGGCTGGCCAGGCCTCTGCGGGTCGGGACTCTGGGGCTGCTTGGGGGGAAGACAGGAGCCCAGCATCAGCTAAGGAGCAGGGTGGGCACGGGGCCCAGTGAGACCCACCCGCTGAGTCACCCTCTTCAGCAGAGCGCCGATGCCAGATATGGAAGCCGGGGCCTGCCACAGGCCTGTTTGGGCCTGGTTGCTGGGAGCAACTTGCTAGGCCCCCGAGGGAGGGCCCCCATTTCCTCCCCTGGGCTGAAGGGAACAGAGACAAGGGCTGGGGACTGAAATAAGAAGTGGGAGCACCCACCCCAGGCCCCTGCAGGCCCTACCTCTCAGCCCCTCCGCCTCACCAGCCAATGGAGTTCCCTCCCCATGATTGAAGGGAGACCCTGGAGAAGCGGGGAGAGGAATAGGCAGGGTAGGGCACCCCCCTGTGGCTGGCCCGGGCGTGCTGCCCTCCTGGCTCAGGAACAGCTCTCTCTCTCCTGCCCTCCCAGGTGTCTGCACCTGTGGCCAGGCTGTCTTCCTGCCCAGGGATGGGGCAGCTCCTGGGACCACCCCAGCCTGCCTGCCCACTCCTCCTCTTCCTTCTCCTTCTCCTCCTCCCTTTGCCCCAGCAACCCCTGCCACTGAACATACCCCTTCCCTCCCGCCCTCCCTCCATCTTTCTCTCCAAATCCAGCCCCACCTGGAGCCTGCCTCCGCCCTGCCAGCCCCCTCCTCGCCCCCATCCTCTTCCCAAACGTGTTCGTCTGTTGATTCCTTCCCTTTCCGCTTACCCTTCATCTCTGGGGCTACCTCCATAGGTCCCCTGATGCCCTGACACTAGGGGGCCTGGTTCATACCAATACTCAAGGCATCTAGAGCAGCGGTTCTCAACCTGTGGGTCGCGACCCCTTTGGGGGTCGAACGACACTTTCACAGGGGTAGCCTAAGACCATCGGAAAACAGATACTCACATTATGATTCATAACAGTAGTAAAATTACAGTGATGAAGTAGCAATCATTTTATGGTTGGGGGTCTCCACCACATGAGGAGCTGTATTAAAGGGTCGCGGCCTTAGGAAGGTTGAGGACCGCTGTTCTAGAGGGACCTCCTCCCGGGCCAGCGCCTGCACTTTTACGGATGGGAAACGAAGGCCTGGAAAGGTGGGGGGAGGCTCAGACGCCAAAAACCTGTCCACCCACCCGGTCACCGAGGACACTCGCAGGAGACGGGCGGAACCCAGACAGTGGCATCGTGCCTGCAGGGGGCGCCGAGGGGCACGGAGACCCGGGGAGAAGAGGGAGACACAGAGGCCTAGTGAGGCAGGCAGCCCTTGGGCATCGTGGCCGCACACTGTGGGCAAAGCCACGAGGGCGGCACCCTCCCTACAGAAGGAACCACTGCTTGGTTTCGTGGCCAGCCTGTGGGTCTGGCCTCACTCTCGGGGAACCGCAGGGTGTGGGACATCTGGCTGTGCCCACCCCCCCGGCTCTGGGGAGGAGGCCTTCAATAGAGGAACCGAGGGGAAGGTGCTCCAGGGACACAGGAGCCCCGGGAGGCTTCCTCGAACCCCACCCTGTGAGTTCCAAACGTCTGTTACACCCAGAAAAGTAGGTGGTAGGCCCTCCTCCCCCCCCACACACACACACCCCTCCCAGGATGGCCCGCTGGCTCCTGACTCCCCACACAGGCACAGGCACGGGCACCCACAGCAGGCCGCGCTCTGCTCCCACATGCCTCTCTCCGGGGTGTCAGCCCCGCCACACACGCTCGGCGTCGGAGGCCCATCAGATCTCCTTCCAGGGCTGCCAGGCCCTCAGCTGTCCTGCCCCCAGACAAAGCTGGCTCTGAGCTCCGGGGGGAGGGCTGCGAGGAGGGAGCCGGTGCTGGGAAGCGGGGGTAGGAGGCCTGCTGACATGTTCAGACGCGGGGCCTGGCAGGGGGCCCAGCCTGAGTCACAGCTGCCGCGGAGATCATCAACGTGGCGCTGGACGGCAGGGCGAGAGGAGCTGCAGCCACGGGCCCGGCCCCGGGTCCTGGGCAGCAGGAGTGCTGGCCGCCTGACCCGCCTCTGCCTCCGGGGCCCCTGCCCAGCTCCACCTTCCTCCTCCCTGGCCTTTCTCTACATGCAGAGATCATGCCTGCGTGGTCACAAAAATGCCGGGGGTAGGGGTTGGGGGGAACAGTGTCTGGGAATAGATGAGAAGTGGGGGCATGGCAGGAGGAAGAGGGATGGCCTAGGAAGAGAGAGAACTTCTTGGGGAGTGGGAGGAAGAGAGGCCACGGGCCAAAGGTAGGGGCAGTTAGGAGATCCCCACAAGAAGGTGCCTCAGCCGAAGCCGGTTTGACTCGGTGGATAGAGCGTCGTCGTCAGCCTGTGGACTGAAGGGTCCCAGGTTTGATTCCAGTCAAGGGCATGTGCCTTGGTTGCGGGCACATCCCCAGTGGGGGGCGTGCAGAGGCAGCTGATGGATGTTTCTGACTCTCTATCCCTCTCCTTTCCTCTCTGTGGAAAATCAGTGAGATATATATATATATATATATATATATATATATATATATATATATATATATTAAACAAAGAAGGTGCCTCAGCCGTCCCTTCTTAGGACATATTAACCTCCCATCCGCCTTGGCCATTGCGGCTCAGTTGGTTGGAGAGTTGTCCAGTATACCGAAAGGTCTCTGGTTCGATTCCCGTCAGGGCACATACCAAGATGGCATCTGGATCTCTGGTTGGGGCACACATGGGAGGCAACAGATCACTATGTTTCTCACATGGATGTTTCTCTCTCTCTCCCTCTCCTCTGTCTCTCTCTTTCAAAATCAACGAAAACGTATCTTCAGGTAAGAATTTAAAACTAACAAAGCCCATCTGGTGGCTCACGGTAATTAGCCCTGACAACAGTGGGAGGGGGTGGGCGCAGCACCCCGAGATCAAGAAAGGAGGTGGGGGTTGGCGCCATCTGATTTTCCCGATGACCTCGCCAAAAAAAGAAAAGAAAAGAAAAGAAGGTGGGGTTGACCTAGGGGTTCTGGTCACACTGCATTCCAGCTCTGGCCTGGGAGACGCAGCTCCCTCCTCGCCCAGCAGAGGGAGGCAGCGTGAGTGCTCCGGGAGGAAGGGGGACCTGGCAATCCCAACCCGCCTCCTCTCAACTGCCCGGATCTGGGCCCCTCAACATGAAGGGTCTTCAGCTCCCCCTGAGCCGGCCTGAAAGAACTCATGGGTCCTCTCCCCTTCCACGTGTCTCCCACCAGATGCAGACTCATCCCTTTTGCTGCCACTCAGCAAAAACACACCCGGTGGTTCTCAAAAAAAAAAGGCCACCCCTCGGCCTTTTTCCTGTGGCTGGAGGAGCTCAGGGTCTCCTCCCCACGCTCGGCTCTGCCCTCTGCTGTGACTCAGCTCCGCCGCTGGGCCCGGGATCCCGGCCAGAATTATTCCTGGCTTCCCCGGTGGGGGACTCAGGCTTCCTCTCCCACTGAGGGTCGGGGAGCACCCCAGGCTCCAGCCCGTTCTCCCTCCCAAACTATATCTTTCATCTTAAAAGGCTGTTTAGGGTCAAGTCCTAAACAGCCCAGGCCTCAGGGTGGGGAGAAGCCAAAAATGGGTACAGGAAGGGTAGAAGGTAGGCTTCTCAAGGTCACCTTGCTCCTCCCTCTGGCTCCAGACACACAGAGTCTAATCCTGGTCAGCCTGAAGGTAACAGTCCTCCCTTCTTTCCCTCCCTCCTTCCCTCTTACCCTCAACACATGTCAATGGGACTCTCCCTCTCCTTAACATGATACAGCCCTCTCCACTGTCCCGAAGGGGAGAGACGCTAAAAACGAAGTATCCTTTCCCACTAGCATTGAAGACAAAGCGTAATCCAAGAGTGTAATGTCATCATCGTTCACACATTTTTTTTTTGGGGGGGGCACGTATTTTGAATCCCGCAGCTTGTAGGAAATATTGCCATTGAGAAGAGCGCTGGCTCTTTAATTACGTTTGACTTCCATATTTACAGCTTGGTAGTTTAGAAGGCTGTTTTCTCACTTTGTGGGTCACGGCACTACTCTGAAACCTGAGGGAATCTCTTGGGACCTGCCCTCACCCCTTCCTTTCACAGCCAAGGAGATCCAGAGAAGGGAGTGATTTGCTCCAGGGCACACCGCAATTTGGTGGCAGGTCTAAGTCTGGAACCAGTGGGCCGGGGCTGCTTTAACTTCCTCACCCCATTTTGTTGGTGGACCCCCGTGCCTCTCTTGTTAAGGCCTGAGACTGCAACCGCCCCAGAGACAGCTCCGAGAACATGTGAGCTCGGCCTGTGCCGCCTTCAGCTCAAAGGGGGCCAGGCGGTAGGAACCGGATAAACTGTTCCAGGGTGTGGGCCTCTGAGCCAGACCCGATGTTGGCCGCTACAGCTGCTAGAAGTGGTAAGGGGCTGAGGAGGGGGGAGGAAGGGGGGAGAAGGGCAGAGGGAACAGTTGGTAGGTGAAGGCCTCTCCTACCAGTTGTCCCCCCAGCTGTCTCTGGCTTCAGCCCTGACACTGAGCTACTGAAACACTGGGGGTGGGGGTGGGGGTGGGGCTGGGAGTGGGGGCCAAGGGCACATCCCAAACAAGAGCAAGTCTCAGACTCCCGAAGGCCAGGCATCCACTGTGGGAAGGCAATCAGGGGCCCTGGTAGGAAGGATTGTCTCTTGTTTCTCCTGGGCTTCTTAAGGTCTGCTCAACCCCAGGGTTTAGCTGTACCTTCTTCTTTTCCTTTGAATCAGAATGTGTGTAGGAGGCGGGGGGGGGGCGGGCAAAGATAACATCAGGAGACTCCCTCAAATGAGGTCTGGGGCTCAGGTATTCCCAAAGGCCTCCATAAAAAGGGCACATCCTGCCCGGGCATCGTGGCTCAGTGGTTGAGCTGAATCATCCTATGAACCGGGAGGTCCCGGTTTGATTCCCGGTCAGGGCACATGCCTGGGTTGGGTTGTGGGCTCGATCTCCAGTGGAGGCGTGCAGGAGGCAGCCGATCAATGATTCTCTCCCATCACTGATGTTTCT
>PVJN01064401.1:0-10518 GCA_004026805.1 Lasiurus borealis
AAAAAAAAAAACGAAAAAGAAAAGGTGATGATAGCAGATGATCATTTTCTACCAACTACAGAAAGATGGAAATCTGTTAACCAACAGTAATGACAGATTTCAGTGTTATCTGTTCTGCTAAGCAACCAAAGAAGAAAAGGTAGCCAGCTGGAAGCAGGTTGAGTCCGGCCACAGAAACCGGTACATTTCCATCAATAGATGAACCAGGGGCTCTGCGAGCACTGGCTTTGCATCCGGAACTGGAAACAGGAGGCTTGGTTTGAAGCCTGACTGACGAGCTAGTATGATGTTCAATGAGTCTACTTCCGGGGAAAGGGGGAGAGGAGAGCAACGTGTCTCCCTTCCCTCTGGTAGAGCTAAAAATATTAGTAAAAATGTCAAGTTCAGTCTACATTTGACTTGTTTGAAGCCTGACTAACGAGCTAGTATGATGTTCAATGAGTCTACTTCCAGGGAAAGGGGGAGAGGAGAGCAGTGTGTCTCCCTTCCCTCTAATAGAGCTAAAAATATTAGTAAAAATGTCAAGTTCAGTCTACGTTTGACTGGATTTTCCAAGATATGCTTATTTTGTTTTGGTAGGTTGAAGGCAAAAGGGTGGGCAAAGTCTCCAAAAGAAATAATGCTCCTTAACATTTCCAGCAAGGGTGAATTGAGATGGTGCTGTAGCGTGCTTCAGAAATATTGACTCAGAAATGAGTTATTCTGAAGTTCTCGCCTTCAAAGCCATGAACAGTGGGTTTATCCCAATTTTTAAAAAAAAATTTTTAACTTAATCCTCACCCTCGGTAGGATGTGTGTAGAGAGAGGAATGGTGAGAAAGAGAGGAGAGACATCAATGTGGAAGAGAGGCATCCATAGGTTGCCTTCTATATGCTCTTTGACTGAGGACCAAACCCACAACCTTTCAGTGAACAGGACAACACTCAACCAACCAAGTCACTCCGCTGGGCAAAAAGCGGGTTGAATCAGCCTGGGTTTCAGTTACCAGCAGATGACACTGAGCAATGTGGCAAAGAACAGTGTGACAATAAAGGAGGGGGGCGGGGTTACATCTACCCACGCCTTTTCTTGGCCATGTTCTTGTAGCTGCTACTTCACCCCAACATATACTGGCTTATCTAAAGCCACCAACTGCCTGATGGCCATTTGACTTTCAGAACTCTTAACCAACATGTTCTGATTAGAGCTAAAGAAAAGGGGGTGTAGAAGACACTTTTCCTCGGGAGTTCGGGAAAAGATCACTTTTAAATTTCCACCAGTGACACATTTTGTGCAAAGCCCTGTGTGGAGGCTATCATCAGGGCTGCTTCCTGAGAGATCTGGAACCCCCAAACTCTGTTACAGGGACATATGGTGTCACCTTCCCTGAGTACATTTACTTCCAAAGCCATGAAAACTTGATAGGCAAAAAGAAGATCAACTGGCACCAAATCCTAAGAAGTATCCATAGCCCACTATTTTTATAGGAGTCTATTATAAAACATTTATAATTCAACTCAAATCTCTGAATTCAACAATACAGAAATAACCTAACTTCATGTCAACAGTTGCTATAGGCAGTGGAGCCAAGCACAGTAGGATCTGAAAAGGAGACACATCTAGGACTGCATTCTGACTCCATGAATGTCTAGCTGCTGTGTCATTTTTGAGGTGTCTAGCCACTCTGAACCTCGGTCTCTTTATCTGTGAAATAAAGAAGCTGAGGTTTTCTTTACTGTGGTCTACCATGGCAAGTACCTTACTGAGGGAGGACACTTCCATATTAGATCTCCTTTTCCTCTTATTTCTCAGGGAAGGAGGAGTTATTTTTCCTCTCACTCCACCAGATTCTACACTCCTTCCCCTCCTTTGGGAAGCAAGAAGAAAGAGAAGACATCAGCCTAAGAAAGACCACCCTGTGAGTTAGTGATCAATCCACATCAGAGGATTCGGAAAATCAGATACAGCTCCAGGTTCCGCTCTTTTTCACTCTGGAGTCCAGTCCGGACTTCCTGAAGTCACTGGCAGAGATTACTTTTCCCCTGGCATTGTCACGGCAAAGGCGAGCCAGCACCAGCTGCATTGCCCTCCTGGGAAATGTTCTCCTAACAGAGATTACATGCAGATAACCCATTGATGTCCCTTGTCAGGACAGTTAGACGAAAAGTCGGTGAAAAAAAACACAAATGAGACATGGGGGAACAGGGAGATAAAAACTATTTCATAAATTAGCAGAAGATTATAATCAGCAATCCCTCATCTTTCCTCCTTAGGTATCATCTATTATGTAATCTTTTTTTTAAAAAAAAAAAAGGACATTTTATATATTTTATTGATTTTTTTACAGAGAGGAAGGGAGAGGGATAGAAAGTTAGAAACATCGATGAGAGAGAGTGACATCGATCAGTTGCCTCCTGCACGCCCCCTACTGGGGATGTGCCCGTAACCAAGGTACATGCTCTTGACCGGAATCGAACCTGGGACCTTTCAGTCCGCAGGCCGACGCTGAGCCAAACTGGTTCCGGCTATAATGTAATCTTGAATAGAATAGAAGACACACAAAAATCTCAGGAAATGGAAAACGTAGAGATTCTTAAAAGAGATATACCCCCAATTTGTGGATAGAGAAACTGTTCACAGATGTGAAGAGCCCCCTACCACCTAGGGCCGCTAATTAGTGGTGAATCTCATTTCTCTCCATACACATTCCTCTTTAGCTGATGAATCCAGGGGTGTGTGAAAACTGTAGTTTTGTGTGCTGCATTGTTTTGCTACTTGGGAATTAGCTGATAAGGCTTGCGTGTATTTTAAGGCATTCCCAACAATCGTCATGCTTTCTCTTTAGGTGAGATATTTTCGGGAATGAGCAGAAAATGAGAGACTGGATGTTTTAAGAATTCAAATAGAAAATATTTGAATTTGCCAACTCCAGAAATAAAAAGGAGAATGTCATTTCCCTCCTTTGCATTGTTCTTCGCTTTCTCTCCCAACACAGACATGTCCAAGACGCTCCGCTAAAACCCAGAAAGTTGCTATGCAACGTGCCCATGAAATGACTTCTCCCCACCTTTAACCTGAGGATCTATCATCCTGCTATGTCAGGAACGAGCATGCTGTGTCAGAAGGAAGGAGACTGGAACATTAGCCACAGGAATCGGTTGTCAATCAAGCTTCCCAGCTTGCCAGGGCTCCTGAGACACTGAGGAAACCTCACCAGGGAAACTGACTCACCAGAAATGTGACATCTTGCTCATTGCTTCGCGAGGCACCGGGGGTACCAGCGTTTCATTGGCTGGCCCCGCAGGGTCACCTCTAGGTCTTGTCAGCCCAGACACCGAACCATGCCTGAGAGAGGCTGAGGGGGAAGCGGTTTTATTCTCAGCGGTTGTCTGCACATTGCTCAAACCAGATGTGCCAGCAGTTCCTCAAAGAGAGCAGCCTTGGTCAGAGCCGTGGGGGGAACGGTGAGAAATGGAACTCACCCTTTCACATGCTTGACAGACACGTGTCGGTTCAGAGAGGCGGAGGGCAGAATAGGAGAAGTCTGCTTTCAGGGTGCTGGTAGCAAGGGCGAAGGCTTTGGAGCCCTTCATATCCCCAGTAAAATTCCAGAGCTGCTACGTGTCCACTGTGTGACCTTGATGCAGCACTTAACCTTCAAAATGCACTCTCTTCATATATTTACAATAGGCATAATGTGACTAACTCAAGAAGTTATTACGGGCAACAACAAAAATAACCTATGTCAAGTGCTTGTCCCAGGTATGGTCAGCAGAGTGCACACAACCACCCAAATGATGATTATTATTCTAATCCAAACACTGCCATTTGCCAACTGTGTGTCCTTGGGTGAGGAATTCTGCGTATCATTTTCTTCCAAAATTAATAGAAAATAAGGAGAATAATACTGACCTTGCAGGGTTGTTCTGAAATGGTATATGGAGAATATCTAGCTACAGTATCTAGTCTTGCACAGACAGAATCTTGATAATTTGCTGTTGGTATTGTTTTCCATACCACCTATTTTTTACCTAACAATCTGTTTAAGAGTGAGAGAATTCATGTTTCATATAAATGTTGGCTCCTCTTGATATGATCAATTTATATACCAGTCCATCTGTAAATGTTTTTTTTTTAATGTGTTTTATTGACTTTTTTAGAGAGAGAAGAAGGAAGGGATAGAGAAATAGAAACATTGATGGGAGAGAGAGACATGATAGGGCTGCCTCCTGCATGCCCCCCCTACTGGGGATCAAGCTTGCAACCCGGGCATGTGCCCTGACCCGGAATCAAACATCTTGGTTCCTGGGTCGACGCTCAACCACTGAGCCACATTGGCCAGGCCAACTGTAATGCTTACTCAAGAGATAAACAAGATTCCTTTGTCTCTTAAGTCCCTTTCAAGCTCTGTTAGGCATAACTCCCCAAAAAGCTGTGGCTGAAAATCAAACCAGTGTCCCCTACTATGATTAGGGCTCGCCAGAGCCACTAGGAAAGGACCACACTATAACTTCCCAGCACAGGAAAATATGCACTTTGGGCAATTTGGATTAAAGCATTGAGGGAATGTTTTATTCTCTTTGGCCTCAACTCCGGAGTATCTTATTATCACGAACTGGTGGATCAGTCCAGGAAGAATGGGTTTTATTCAAGGAGCATTCTGCTTAGCCATCTGGTCCATGCACCCTGGACACCAGAATCTGGATTCCATTAGCAGTTGGATCCACACGATTACAGCATTTCTTTTAAAGAATGCCAATTTCTTTTTCAATTGAGAAAAAAAAAAGAAGATAGTTGAGAATACAGAACTCAAAATATGGAAGAACAATATGCAGCTTCTTTCAAATTCTCAGTTCTGCAATTTGGGGCCCTGCAGCGCCAGTCCACCTCCTCACCTCTCTCTACCAATTCAACCCTCCGCAGCACTGGTGGCTTAAAGATTCCCACCAGGATCTAAAAGCCCTACTCTTCATCTTGACCAAACATGTCAACCAGACCTGTATTTCTGCATAAGATTTACAAATCATTTTATAAAGATGAACCTCCCTTCTGAGAAATTAGGCCCCTTCACCAACTCTTCTATGATACATGGGTTCACCAACTGTCCTATGATATGTTGGCTTAGATGTCTTAGCCTAGGTTCCCTCCAAAAAAAAAATTGTATATGACAATTCTGGGGTAGTTAATCCTAAGGAACAAAAGTTAGACAAGAGTAATGGATTTAGCCGAAAGTGGATAGAGCGTCGGTCTGCGGACTGAAAGGTCTCAGGTTCGATTCCGGTCAAGGGCATGTACCTTGGTTGCGGACATATCCCCAATAGGGGGTGTGCAGGAGGCAGCTGATCGATGTTTCTAACTCTATCCCTCTCCCTTCCTCTCTGTAAAAATTATATATATATAAAACCTTGAAAATTAAAAAAAAAAAAGAGTAAGGGATTTAGTAAAAGTAAAATTGGAAAGAGAAAGATAAATCAAGGTTGTAGAGTAAGTAGTCCCTCCTTATCCAAGGAAGATATGTTTCAAGAGCCACAGTGCATGCCTAAAATCATAGGTAGTATCAAACCTTATACACTGAGTGACCAGATTATTATGCGTATATACATACATACATACACACACACACACACACACACACACATATACATACACTGAATGGCCAGATTTTTATGCATTCAGAGATCATAATAATCCAGCCAGCCTGGCCAGGGGGAGGGAACATGGGCAGTTGGCTGGCCTGCTTGCTGGTCAAACTCCTGGTGAAGGGAACAATTTGCATATTGGCCTATTATATAGGATATACACTGAGTGGCCAGATTATTATGTGTTCAGAGATCATATTAATCTGGCCACTCAGTGTATATATTACATTTTTTCCTATACATACACCTTTTCACTTGCTTTTCTTTGGCATATCTGAAATGCCAGCATCACTACTCTGTGCTCTGAGGTCATTATGAGGTAAGTAAGGATTACTTGAACACAACACTGAGATGCCACAACTAATGGGCTGGTAGCATGTACGGTGAAGACATGCCGGACTAAAGGATGATTCGTGTCCTGGGTGAGACAGATCTAGATGGCACAAGATTTCGTCACGCTGCTCAGAACAGTACCCAATTTAAAACATGAATTGTTTCTCTACAGAAGTTCCTCTTTAATATTTTCAGACGGCAGTTGACTCAGGTAACTGAAACCATGGGAAGTGAAACCATGGATAAAGAGAAACTACAGCCAAAACCGGTTTGGCTCAGTGGGTAGGGCATTGGCCTGCAGACTGAAAGGTCCCAGGTTCCATTCTGGTCAAGGGCGTGTACCTCGGTTGTGGGCACATCCCCAGTAGGGGGCGTGCAGGAGGCAGCTGATCGATGTCTCTCTCTCATCGATGTTTCTAACTATGCCTCTCCCTTCCTCTCTGTAAAAAATCAATAACATATATATTTTTTAAATAATGTTAAAAAAAAGACCAAGAAACTACAATATTATCAAATTGGTCTTCACTTTGGGCAACTGAGCCTTGATCCTACCAGGGACTCTTTGAGAAATTGTATAAAATGTGATTCAGAGTTGTTCACATGAGGGATGAGAGAGTAGTTGAGCTGTCCAGTCTCCCAGCCTCCACTGGTCAAGGGTTGCTCCCATGGAAATGTTAGCATTTCTCTCTTCTGCATCTGCCCATGCGGCAGAATGGCGGGAAAGGTTCCCACAGCATCGCCCCAGGGCTAAGAAGCCAAGACAGAAAACAACAGCTTTGCGGTGCAGCTAAGACTGGTGCAGTCTGGTTTTACCTGCCTCGGCTGGTAGCCATAGCAATGATTGGATTTAAAACAATGTATTCTAAGGTAAAAATGCAAAGCAGAGCATAAACATGACCTTGTTGCTCACGTGACCTCAATAGCATGATTCACATTAATAAGTATTCTTCAAGATTTTATCAACCCTTACACACTATTAATAAATTCATTGTCTTTCGTGCCAAAGCCTGAACCCTATTTTTGGCCAGAGATACAGTTCTTCAACAGTTAATGCACATTTTTTAAAACTGCCCATTGAGCCTCCTCACAATGATTTTTGAATTATACATTTTAAAAGTGGCTTTTTAAAACAGTAATTAAAGAGACAGAATACAAGAAAAAGAACAAAGCACTGCCCCTTCCCTGAAGGAGTTTATAAACTACTCAAGGGAGATGGGATAAGGCAGATAATTTTAAAAGTTAAATGAAGCTACTAGAGAGAGTAGGAAAAATATTGAGTGTATACTGCATATACGGCAATTACTCAGAAGACGATAATCAATGCTACAGAATCTTACCCAGACATGATAGACTTGAATAGAAACAGATACTGGTACAAACACACAGAAATGATAGCCAAAATAAAATTAATTTATTTTAATAGCTCTGCGTCAAAGAAGAAAAGGGCTTATTTCCAGGAGCAAAAATAAAGGTTTCCCAAGAATCTAGAGGTTTTAATATCCATGAGAAGAATGCAGGTGTGCCTTCAGGTGTGGGGGAGACTCAGTTAAAATAGAGGAGCTAGACTTGAGCCTCCAAATAAGAGAAACACAAATAGCTTCCTAGTTTATTTTTTTTAAAAAAAGCCAATCTAGAAAAAGGATTCCCCTAACCGAAGTAACAGGAAAAATCTTGCCATCTAGGTACAAATTTAAATTATCTGTTTAGTGCAAAACTGACAAGCCACAGCATTAATATAACTCATGCAGACCCTTGAACTTGCTAGGGTTCATTCAGAAGAAAACTTAAAACTGATATTTTACATTCATAACCTAAGAATCACAGAGCTATTCAACACAAGTCTTCATTGCAAACAGGTCTCCATAAAATAAGATAATATATGGGAAGAAATGAACCACCATGATGAGAATAAGCAGGTGCAGCAACCAGAAAAACTGGTCATTTGGATGCTGCATCCCTATGCTGTACATTGAAACTAATACAATGGAGTTTAATAAACTACTCAAGGGAAATGGGATAAGGCTGATAATTTTAAAAGTTAAATGAAGCTACCTGAGAGAGTAGGAAAAATATTGAGTGTATACTGCATATATGGCGATTACTCAGAAGATGAAAATCAATGATACAGAATCTTACCCAGATTTTGGCTATCATTTCTAGGTGTTTGTCCTGGTATCTCTTTCTATTCAAGTCTATCATGTCTGGGTAAGATTCTGTAGCACTGATTTTCATCTTCTGAGTAATTGCCATATATGCAGTATACACTCAATATTATGTCACCTATAATTAAAAATAAATGTTGAAAAGATAAGAATCAAACAATCCAAAAAGAGTTTTAAGATTGGAACTTTGAAAACTGTATGTGGTAAATTCTATTTGAAAGACATCTAAGATGGGATTAAACATGCAAGAGATGCATTTAACCATTGAACTTGCCAGGGTTCATTCAAAAGAAAACTTAAAACTGATATTTTACATTCATAACCTAAGAATCACAGAGCTACTCAACACAAGTCTTCACTGCAAAGAGGTCTCCATAAAATATCACCTATGAGAGCGAAAAATGAGAGGGGGAAAAGAGGTGAGGCAAGCACTCAGACCACCACGCAGGTCTGTCTATGTGAAGGTGGGAGGAAATGGAGGAGGACTGGGTAAGTAGAGACTCAGTCTGCAGGACCGTTCTAAGATGCTTCATCCAGACCATTGGAGAGTGCTCAAACCAAAGTTGCCCTGAAGAGAAAAAAAATGCTTTTTTTTGCAAGAATTGACTTGCCTTCCTGTGCCTGCCATGCTCAGTCACTGGCTAACAGCCTGTGTGAAGGGTGTCCTTGGGGAAATGCAATGCTAGATTGAGAGGTCAGATGCTGGGCTTTCCAGCAATTACACACAGTACAGCAGGGGAGCTGAGCAGCACATTTCCTTGGCTGCTGTGCCATTAAAAGCGGGTGTGAATTGTGAAAATTCCAACATAGCAATGTACATAAACAGGACACAAAACTATTTGAATTGCAGAATTATTAACTTACTAGAGGCCCAGTGCACAAATTCGTGCACCAGTGGGGTCCCTCAGCCTGGCCTGCGGGATAGTGTCGAAACCGGCTCTCCAACATCCCCCGAAGGGTCCTGGGTTGCAAGAGGGCACAGGCCAGGTTGAGGGATCCCACTGGTGCATGACCAGGGCTGAGGAGGGATGAGGAAGTTGGCCAGTCTGGGAAGGACTGTGGGAGGGCTCCAAGGCATGTCTGGCCCCTCTCGTTCAATCCTGATCAGCCAGACCCCAGCAGCAACCTAACCTACTGGTCGGAGTGTCTGTCCCCTGGTGGTCAGTGCACATCATAGTGAGCAGTTGAGCGGTCTTAGCATATCATTAGCATATGACTCTTTGATTGGTTGAATAGCCGACCGGTCGACCAGACACTTAGCATATTAAGCTTTTATTATATAGGATGATGATAATGTAAATTATCGATACACTAATAAAGTTTTATAATCACTGCCATCTGTAAGTCCTTGAATACCTATGAAATGGCATGGAACATTATTATTCTCCATGAAGACCAGGAAAAAAAGATTTCATGATCAGTCAGGTCTATCTAAGAATAACGGCTAATAAACAAAGCAAGTTCTCTTCCTAAAGCCCCAAGAAGCCTGCAGAGCACTTCTGGTAAAAGCATTTGGCTTTGTCATTCAACACTGATAACCAAGATGACAGAGAAAATTCCAGCAAGTGGATTGTGTAAGCCTTTATTGGTGTCCTGCAAAGTCTTAAAAAAAAAAAAAAAAGTGACTCTTAATTACAGGCCTTTAACTGCAGTGTGCCAGACTGTAACAGAAGATAAACAAGCTACCAGCCCAAGCCCATGTGATTTAAGGGCGATGACAGTGCGGAGAAAATAACTAGTTCTAACGATGTTTCCAGCCCCTGTGCTCAAAGCAGAAGGGGAAAGGCATGCTTTCATGTTTGCCATTTAGAAGGTTTCTCTGAAATATCTCAGCCTCTCCTGTTTTTCAGACCATTCTTGTGCTATGTAGGAATCTACTTAAGAGTAGATTAGAAATGTCAACACATAAAACAAGTCCATAGAGGAGCGAATTAGAAGAATTGGTATGTGTTGGTGACTGGTACTTCATATTTATATTTATAAAAACTTACTAAGCCTTGGGTTATACTGTGGTTTAACAGAGGAAATGTTTTTACCTCAACATGAATTTTCAAACTATGTCTCTTTTTCTATAGACAAAAACCCAGGTGAAATAAAAAGAGGAAAATTCACTGAAAATTAAGCCAGAAACTAGTTATCTTACTACAAAACTAGTGGCTGGTGCACAAAATTCATGCACAAAGGGTGGGGGGGGGGTGTCCCTCAGCCCGGCCTGCATCCTCTCTAATCTGAGACCTAATGATGTCCTACTGCCAGTTTATAGGGATTGAGCCTAAACTGGCAGTTGGACATCCCTCTCACAATCCAGGACTGCTGGCTCCTAACTGCTCATCTGCCTGCCTGCCTGCCTGATTGCCCCTAACCACTCTGCCTGCCAGCCTGCTCACCCCCAACTGCCCCCTGCC
>PVJN01064402.1:0-10518 GCA_004026805.1 Lasiurus borealis
CAGCACACATTTTCCATGACCACAGGCCCTGCGTATGTTTGTCCTCCTATTACGCCTATGTCTCATTTGCAAAAGTGATTTAATACTTTGTAAAATGGCTTCAGCCTTCTTACTGGAAGGGCAGTAATGAGAACCAGCGAGGAGGACCGCATTCCAGCCAGCTGGACTGCTTTTGGCAAGCCAGGCGATTGTAAACGCGCGCATAATGCACACGGCCGCGCGGACCTGGCGGGGTGCAACCTGTTCTCTTAAAGTGACACCTCCTTTCCTTTCCGGTGTCGCGGACAGATGACGAGCCGGATGACGGTGCCCAACATTACATTATCGTTGCGGGCTTCAACAACCCGAAGCTACTAGCCATCATGACGGAGCTCGGCGTCCCCATAAGCAGCGTGATTAAAATCTCGGCGGAGAATTACGAACCGCTGCAGGCGCACCTGGCAGCACTTAGCCAGCAGCAGGAAGGGGTTCTGAAGCCAGAAGGTATGCAGCTCGCTGCACGGCTCACGGGGTCCTTCAGTGTTCCCCGCTGTCCTTCAAGTGCAAATGCGAGTTTCTGTCCGAGGCAGAGGCATACCACACATACGTTCTGAAATCCTTTCAAGACTTAAGATTCAATTTTTTCACTCTGCTTGCGCTAGCCAGGTGTTGTAAATTTTGCAAATTAAAATCATCTTCTGCGTTTCTGTAGCCAGAGAGCCACAGAGAACATAAGACTGCAGGTCAAAAACTTGGTTATCCAACTCTATTTCTCCGGCGCATTGGCTCTATAACTTTTACCCAGAGCACGAGGTGGGTAGATCCGCTGTAGAAAAAGCATTCTTCCAGAAGCCACCCCCATCAAGTGGCCCGAGGGAGAGCATGGTCTTGGATGCTGACGGTGCTTTTGCTCCAGGCTTGTTGGGATTAAGCAGAAGGAGGGCCTTATCATCCGGGCCTTAACGTAGTGAGTTACGGGAGGAAGTCCCCACACACTGCCATTCAGCCAGTGGAGCCTGGAGCTCTTCATCTTTGTGCCTGACCACCTCTGTGGGAAGGAACAAGATGCGGTGCATCCACTAGGCCAGCGGTCGGCAAACTCATTAGTCAGCAGAGCCAAATACCAACAGTGCAATGATTGACATTTCTTTTGAGAACCAAATTTTTTAAACTTAAACTTCTTCTAACGCCACTTCTTTAAAATTGACTCCCCCAGGCCGGGGTATTTTGTGGAAGAGCCACACTCAAGGAGCCAAAGAGCCGCATATGGCTCCCGAGCCGCAGCTTGCCGACCGCTGCATTAGACAATAGGACTGGGATTTGGTGTATAAGCCCGTGTGACCCAGAAGTCCAAGCTCATTCTGCCACCTACTGTTACTTTCGTTGTTACTTATTAATAGTGCCATTTGCACCATGTTTTGTAACGTGTGCAGCCACGTCCCTGTTTCTATAATTCTACATTTTTAAAATTCCTGTTTCAAGTAAGAAATTGCTACCACTGATGATGACGATAGCTGCTATTTCTTTGACACGTGCAGTGATTCATATAGTTTTCAGAAATGTGTTTCATTTCCATTTTCCCAGTAAGGACTGTCAGCCTAGAGGCAGCTATTAAATAAGAGTAGAGATTCATACCTAGATACTTCTATTTCAAAGGTAGTTGTAACATTAAATTATTCATTATTGGAGCCCAGTGGTGATGGTGGTGATGTGGGAGGGAGTAAGAGGAAGTCATGTTGCATAAACTTCATTGTCTCTCTATACAAATTATTTAATTTATAAAAATAAATAATAAAAAAATAGTTTTAAATAGATTAATGAGATATTGGTAATAGAGCCTATTTTGGCTATAAATATAACAAACATATGTATTTTAAATTTTCAAGTGTAACTATGTGGAAAACTGTCATTATTTTATAGTCAAAGCACAATTTCCCAGAGAGGCCAGTAGTTATGTTAATCTGACCAAGAGTTAACTGAGGCATAAATTGGTGAGCCAGTTTATTTCTAGCCATTTGGGAAAGAACCGAATTATTTGCATTTGTAACTAGTTATGCAGCAAATAAACACTTAACTTGGTCAGAAAGTGGCTGAGCAGTAAAACTGCTCCTATACAAAGGCCATGTAAAGTGATAAAAATATTTAACATAACAGCTCCAAAATATGTGACCGTATCATAATCCTTCTGTGCCTCAACTGTAAGATGAAGGGGTTGGGACAAGCTCGTATTTAACACCAATTTCAGAAGTAAAATCCTCCAATATCATAATCATATAGTCCAGGTCCAAAGTCTTCTCAAAATTGCATTTTTTTTTGCATTTTCTGAAACTATATAAGACATCTTGCATTGCATATGACGTGCCATGTCCACTTAGAGTGGGAAGAAATTCAACACTCTCATTTTGTAGTATGAACATGTTGCTATTATTAGCTATAGAAGCTGAAAAGTTGAAGAAAGAGAATACTATAAAAGAACTTGACATTTTCTGGAAGTACTTGGAACCGATCCTGAATAATGAAAAGCCTGAGACAAATCTCTTTGATGTTGCTCGATTTAAATACACAGTCAAGGCAGATGACTTTCCTTCCGACTGGTCGGACAACCAGATGATGGTGAGTACCCGCAAGAAACAGAGTGAGTGCTGTGCATATGGACTCCTTGGTTCCGTTTACCCGTTCCTTCCTTCCATAGGTATTTATTGATCAGAGACTATAGGCGAGGTTTTGACCTTTATCTTCAAGACAACGGAGGTCTATAACTAATAACGGTTACAGACTGAATCTCTAGCTTTCGGTGTGTGCATTAGGGACAAAGAATAGGAGGTAGATGAAGAGCTTTGGCCAAGATTGGGGGTTCAGTCCTTCAGGGTGATGTACTTCAGCTCAAGGGAACTGAACTGAAAACACGTTCTTGGGAGAGACCACCTGAAGTGAGTGCTCTGAAGGGCGCTGGGCAAAGCAGGGAGGGGCAGGGTAGATGAGTGTCTGTGGTCAGGGACTGTGGATAGCTGCAAGAAAATAAAATCCTGAGGAGAGCGGATCAAAGCCAGAACAGTTCCTGAGCCAGAGGGTAGGTCTCCATAGCCATGGGTTGGAGCATGAACATTTCTCGTTAGGAGAGGCCCTGATTCTCTCTTTTTTTTTTTTTTTTTTTTTTTTTGAGATGGGTGTAACTTGGTGAATGAAGTAAGTGTTAACACTGAGGAGGGAGGCCCAGATTTGAACCTCCGAGGGTGGACAGGACTTGAATAAGTACAATGACAGATTAATTTGAGTTATAAAGACGGCCAACAAAAGGCATTAGCGGGCGCTGTGTAGAAGCAGAACACTTAGGTCTGATACCTTGCTAATAGGAAGAACATATATTTGTTTTGCCCTAGACTTGGAAAATGAAGCTGAACGTAGAAAAACTGTAGCTGAAGGCAAAGCTTGTTGTAGGCAAAAATCGGTTATGTCAAAGTTATGGGTTCAATCTTTGATCAATGCACATATAAGAATCAACCAATGAATGCAGAAATAAGTGGGACAACAAATTTCTCTCTCTCTCTCTCTCTCTCTCTCTCTCTCTCTCTCTCTCTCTTTTTCTCTTTCTCCCTGCCTCCCTCTAAAAATTAATTTAATTTTTTAAAAACACAGCTACTTCTAGTAGAAGTAGACTAGATACATGGTATGGATATATGGTGTCACACTCTCAGCTATGCCTTTAAGTGGATACTGGCCTCCTATCCAAGGCAGGAGCCAGACAAAGAGCCTCCTTCCTCTGTGGAGGAAGAAAAGCATTCGTACCTTTGGCTGCGAACAGGCCGGCTGCATTTCTGCTCAACGAAGGTAACGAAAGCTTTACATCAAATAAATGCCCATCAGCAGGTGCTAACTTTCTCGGGTAAGACATCTGTAACATCTCAAGCTAAGACCTCGGTTGCTGAAATAATTTTCTGGCTTTTAGCATACGATTTGCTGTTGGTTTTAAAAACAAATTAACTAGTTAGACAAAGGGGTCATTGGGCAGAGCTTCTGCTGTATTTCTTAAAAACGCAAACAAGAACATGTTTTGATGCCAAGCTTTGGGCAAACACGAGGTAGAAGCTTAACTGAAGAAGGCCCAGGAGGAGAGTAGACATGTGAGGCCCAGACTGACAGCGGCGCTGGGAAGATGGGCCGAGCGAGGCACCGCCCGGCCTCCTGCCAGACTGGGGTCACGGGCCCCACAAGAAGCTCTCAGCCTGCCTTACCCCTTCAGCTCAGACACAGGACGAGCCTATTCAATCCTCCCGTGCTCTCCGGCAGACAGGCCTAGTGATAGCAGCGCCTTTCTCCTTCTGGAAATGGAAGGTGATAGAAGCATCTGATTTATAACTGACCTGCCAGCTCAGAAACTTGTGGATATTAGAGGAGTGGTGGTCTATCAGGATTTCTTTTTTTTTTTTAATATATTTTATTGATTTTTTTATAGAGAGGAAGGGAGAGGGATAGAGAGTTAGAAACATCAATGACATCAATCAGCCGCCTCCTGCACGCTCCCCACTGGAGATGTGCCCGCAACCAAGGTACATGCCCTTGACCGGAATCGAACCTGGGACCTTTTAGTCCGTAGGCTGACGCTCTATCCACTGAGCCAAACTGGTTTCGGCTCTGTCATGATTTCTTAGGTGGCACAGGTGAAAGAAATGCCGCAGTGAACACAATGGTGCACAGCTTACCTTGGGCTGAGGAAGTGGGAATTGCTATCTGATGTGCTGTTTTAGGAGAAAATAAGCCACATGCTGAAGCTAATGAATAGGGTGATTTTCACTTAGCTCAAGCATTAATTCGGCTCTTAACCATATGAGGTAGCCACAGGCCCTCCAAAGGGAGGTAAACAAGAGAAGCAAGAACGGATCCACAAAGGAAGGCTCAGTGCCATGGCTGGGATTCAGTGGTTGGGGAAGCTCTTTCCTGTAAAAAGCGATAGGTTTGGCCGAGACCGGTGTGGCTCAGTGGATAGAGCATCGGCTTGCAGACTGAAAGGTCCCAGGTTCGATTCTGGTTGGGGGCATGTACCTTGCTTGCGGGCACATCACTGTGAGGCGTGCAGGAGGCGGCTGATCGATGTCTCTCTCTCATCAATGTTTCTGACTTTCTATCTCTCTCCCTTCCTCTCTGTAGAAAATCAATAAAATATATTTTTAAAAAAAGTGATAGGTTTGACAATGAGATATCACCTCATACCTGTCAGAATGGCTATCATCATAAATCAACAAATAAGTTGTGAACTGTTAGTGGGAAAGCATATTGGAACAGCCACTGTAGAAAACAGTGTGGAAGGTCCGCCAAAAATTAAAAAAGGAACTACTTTATGGCCCAGCCATTGCACTCTGGATATATATCTGAAGAACACCAAAACGCTAATTTGAAGGAATATATGCACCATTGTGTTCATTGCAGCGTTACTCACACTAGCCCAGATCTGGAAAGAGCCGCAGTGCCCATCGATAGATGAGCGGTACATTCACACCATGAAATGCTACTCGGCCATAAAATAAGAAGGAAACCTTACCATTTGCAACAGCCTGGAGAGACCTAGAGGGCACGATGTTAAGTGATGTCAGTCAGTCAGAGAGAGACAAATACCATATGATTTCACTTCCATATGGAAACGAAAGCACACTATAAATGAGTAAAATAAAACAGAAACAGACCCAGAGATCCAGAGAACAGACTGATGATTATCAGAGGGGCGGGGCTGAGGGCAGGGTGGAGAAGGTGAAGGGTTGAGAAATGTAAGTGGGTAGTCACAAAGCAGTCATGGGATGTGCAGCAAAGGGAACGAGGTCGACGGTATTGTATAACTGCTTACAGTGGCAGGTGGGTACTGGGAATATGGGGAGAACGCTTTATAAAGTATATGATTATCTAACCACTATGAAATACAAAATAATATTTAATGTAAGTATTATTACACCTGAAATACAAAATAATATTTAATGTAACATGTAATTGAAGAAGAAAAGAACATTTTTAAGTGGTCGCGTTAGCTGTTAAAGTAGATACACGCCACACATCTGATTCCAGCGATATGAAACGAGTAACTGATTTGTGCCACTTCTGCCCCTCTAGCTGGAACTGGGCACCAACATTTTTGAGAGCATTGCCTGTTTGATGTACGACACCCTAGACTGGAAAAGGCAGCACCGGCACTATCTGGAGAGCATGCAGCTAATTAAGGTCCCAAGTGTGGTCAGTGAGAGAAGTGTCTTAGAAGCCACGCTGACTGCTGAGGTAGGCACCTGCTCCAATGTCTTTTCGTGAATGGAATGATTAACCGAACAACTGAGTTTTCACTTTTATAAAATGTAAGACGAAAACATCATTTAAATGCTTGTAGCAAGGTCAGACTGCCTGCAGGGATTTAATAGGTGGGGATGGCTACAAGGGAAGACCCCTCAGGGACAGTCTGAAAGGGGTACCTATGTGGTGGGGGCTTTAAAAGCTCCCCTGCTCCTTGCCACATGCAGAGGTGCCCCACCATTCCCAGCCCACTGTGCACTAAGCCAGTGGTGGGCAAACTCATTGGTCAACAGAGCAGCAAACCGTGGCTCACGAGCTGCAATTTGCCGACCACTGCACTAAGTGGTCTGGAGCAAGGAGAGCTGGCAGTCGGTTAATGATGATGTCTGCTTAGCATCTACCATGTGCTAACGCTGTGTGAGGTCTGACAGTGCAACAATGAGCCAGACTCCTCCCCTGTCCTCCTATGGAGGTTAACGTTTAAAGGGGACAGCAGTCAAGAGCTGTTTCAGCACAGTCAGCTCAGAAAGAGAATCAGTAAAACATGGCACCTACCCTGGTCTGGAGGAGCAGGAAAGAGAGAGGAGGCAGGAAAACTTACCAGGAGGGTCAGTGAGATGGTGAAGGCTGATCGGAAGTTGCCTAAGGCAAAGCCAGATGCGGGGAAAGGGACAGACTGGCCTTCTCAAGAAAGGGGCAGAGATGTATGAGGACATGGAGGTAAAAAAAAAAAAAAAGAATTATTATGGCACAAACCAGGATGCTGGTGTAGGTCAGTGCCCATGTGGGCAAAGTGGCGAACAATAGCATGAACTAAAGCAAGAGAGGAACCAGGGATGCCCTTTGCTGCTGAGTTCGAGAGTCTGCGTTTCCTCCTAAAGAGGATGGGGACCATCGAAGGATTCTGAGAGGGAGAATGGCAGGATTCGGAGTCACCCCGGGAGGAAAAGCTTTTTGACTCTCAGTGCGCCTTCTCGCCGTCACACTCCTGGCTAGTGAGCTCTGTTAGGAAAAATGGGAGTGTCTGTCCCCGTTAACCGCTTCCCTTTGTTTGAGCCCAGTATCAGCAAATGGTGGTGTGGTGGGAACGTAATCACACAGTCTCAGAATCCTGCCCGATCCCATCAGACCACAGTGACTAAAGCATCCGCCAGCTGGACATCTCATTTCTTTGTCTTTCTTCCTCTTTTAGGCTTCGCAACCCGTTGGGCCAACCCCTGGGAAGAAGAAAGCACAAAACGAAGAATTACAAGCGCTCCAAGCAGCACGTACGAGACCTGTTAGTGGAGGCTCTAGGCCATGAGCTGGGGCTGGGGACTAGCGCCTGTGCACGGTACTGCTGTCAGTCACCCTCCCCGCAGCCCCTCCGCCTGTCCGTGCGGCTCATAGTCTGACCTGGTGGAGGAGATGTTGATGGGAGACCTGGAGAGGGCATCTTGCTTGAGCAATGATGACGTTTTGTCTGTCTTGCAGTGGCTTCTGTCATCACCACGGAAGTAGACATGAGATATTACAATGATTTGCTGAATCCGATTCCGGAAGAATTCATTTCTGTGCCCCTGATACTGCACTGTATGCTGGAGCAGGTGAGTGAATAACCGACCTGTTCACTCACTTCAGCTCTCCTTCCATTTTTTTAAAAATGATTTTAAAATTACAGACATAATACCTGGGTGCGTTTTCCTGTACAAAGATTAGAACATTTTAGCTAAAACTGAAGTTTGCTTTGATCTTCAAGGCCCTTTCTTTTGCCTATGTTTAGAATTGTTTCTGTAACATTCCTTCCAATTTAGTAAACCTGTCCTCAAAACTATCTATGTATTTTGTCATTTTGATGAAAGAGAAAAAGGAGTTGGATAGGTGGATAAGGTGTTTAATAGTCGTTAGCTATCTTTAATTTTTTTTTACTTGTAGATTTAATCAGATTTTTCTATTTCCCAGCCCAACTTCAGACATTAGTATTGTTTTTTAGAAATATGTCAATCTTATTTGGGTTTTGTATATCATACAAACTTCTTTATTCACTTATATGTATTTTTAAATTTCCTTTGTATCTGGTTATATTCCTTTTCTATCACTGATCTTATTTGTGCCCTCTCTTTTATTGATTAGGGATGTCAATGGTATAACTTCTTGTATTTGTCTTTTTAAAGAACCAGCATTTTGTTTCATTGATCAACTCCTTTTTACTTTTTACTTTTTTTTTCATTTATCTTATGTTCTGTTTTCTTTGGTTTATTTTGTATTTAATTTTAATTGAAAGCTTACTTTATTTATTTTTACTCTCTTTTACTTCATGCAAGGCTACACATTTCCCTCTGAGTATTTATTTGGCTACATCCTGATTTTTTCAATTCTAAAGTTTTTTTCTTTTTTTTTATTGTCATTGTTTGTTATGGTTAGTAAACATGATATGCATGTTTAAAATGTTTTTTAATTTTCTGGACTTTTTAAACGATCTGGTGTACATGGTCACTGGTGAATTTTTAATATGTATTTGAGAAGAGTTTATTAATTAACTTAATCCTTCAAACAACCCTATGAAGGAGAGACTATTTTTATTTCTTACTTTACAGATAAGAAAACTGAGGCATAAAAACGTTAAGTAACTTGTCCAGATAGTAAGTGGCAGAGATAGGTGAGGATAATAGGTGAGTGTTTACTACTTAAAACCAGTCCATCTGAGTGGAAAGTAGGGATGCCATCTTTTAAGACCCCACTTTCTCCTTCTGCAGGAGATTCTTTCCCCTTACTGATCTCACCACCCATCTGGAAATTTCCTAGCTGGAAGAATGAGCATTTGACCTGAAGCCCCGTTCCTCCCAGTCAGTAGCCTCGGGCCTGAGCCAGTGACCTAACTTCTCTTCCCCTGGCTTCTTTCTCTGTAACGGAAAGAATATCCAGTCCACCCACAGCACTGCTGGGAGGCTTGAGTGAGACAATGTATGTGAAGGTGGACCGCATAGTGCTGGGCATTTGGTTGGCACTCCATAAATATTTATTAAATCCCAAGGAGTGTAAGCACTCTTTTGTTTTGAGAGAAAGAGTAAATCATTTAAGAAAAATTATACTGTTATTTTTATTTCTACCATGGAAAATTTTCTTGTTTGCCAAGACTGGTTTGGCTCAGTGGATAGAGCATCAGCCTGCGGACTGAAAGGTCCCAGGTTCGATTCCGGTCGGGGGCATGTACCTTGCTTGTGGGCACATCTCCAGTTTGGGGCGTGCAGGAGGCGGCTGATCGATGTCTCTCTCATCGATGTTTCTGACTTTCTATCCCTCTCCCTTCCTCTCTGTAAAAAATCAATAAAATATATATTTTTTTAAAAAAGAAAATTTTCTTGTTTACCATTTGTATTTTATCTATTCTAATGCATGTATTAAAGTTATATCTACTTTAATGAATGGATTGTAAACATTTTTCCTCTCTTTTTTTTTTTAGTCAGTGGTAATTACACTGCCACTTAGTGTAAGCACTGTACTGTATGTGTAGAAACTGCCTGGTGTTTACTAAGCGCAGTAGAAGTAGATGGATGTCATAAAGAGCTGACCATTGACCCAATATCCACAATTCTTTGCCGGAACAGGTTGTGGCCACAGAGAAAGATCTCACCCCGCCCAGCCTGGTGGAGCTGCCGCCCCGAGCGGACGGGCTGGATCACAGAATCGCAGCCCACATCCTGTCCATCCTGCCCTCGCTCTGCCTCACCGAGAGGGAGAAAAAGGTCAGGTGGCCCGCGAGAGCCAGAGCGCTTGCGTGCCTTGCAAAGGTATGGATTCTCTCTTTAAATCGGTATTGTTTCCATCTGAATAGACTCTCCATAAGATATTTTTACCCGAAGAAGAAAACGAAAGCAAAGCAGCGCCCCGAGGTCCTTTGCTGCTGAATTACCACGATGTGCATGCCCACAAGAAGTATGCGCTGAAGGTACCGATAACCCCCTTACCCTGAGGATGGCCGCCTCGGGAAAGACCTTTTGTAATTGCTCGCTTAAAGAAACCTTGATTGATAGCCTCACGGATGCCAATTATGCATTATACACAAAACCAGTAACTGTTTGCCAAGTGAGAGCTCAGGAAATGGAAATGGATATGGGGGAGAAATGAGGTCAGCAAAGAAAGCTTGCCTAATTATAGCGGTCCGGTTAACCATCACATTGATTGTGGCTGTACCAAATTTGCATTAAAACTTTCTAGTTATTTGCTTTAAATATCTGCTAGTATGAAAAACTAGTCGAGGCCAGAAAAGACTCAGAGAGAGAGAGAAAGAGA
>PVJN01064403.1:0-10518 GCA_004026805.1 Lasiurus borealis
CCACTAGCATTCCTGCTCTCCTTTGCTTCATTTTATCCATAAGTACATCTCACCTTTTATATACCGCATAATTTCCTTATTTATCCTGACTGGCACTTTTTTGTCTGCCTTGGGAAGAATGCCTAGAACAGGGCCTTCTATGTAGCGTATGAGTCATCAATGTCTGTTGGAAGAATTGCCATTGTAGAGATGAGAAAACAGAGGCACACAGCCACGAAGCAATGTGCCAGGGTGACACATTATTGAGAGAGAAGCTCTTTCAAAGTGATGCTTAGCAGCCCTACCTGGTTTGGCTCAGTGGATAGAGCCGGTCGGCCTGTGGACTGAAGGGTCCCAGGTTCAATTCTGGTCAAGCGCATGTACCTTGGTTGGGGGCACGTCCCCGGGAGGCAGCTGATGGATGTTTCTCTCACATCAGTGTTTCTAACTCTATCCCTCTCCCTTCCTCTCTGTAAAACATCAATAAAATATATTTTTTTAAAAATATATTAAAGTGATGCTTAACAATCACAGGCAAGAAGCACGGATGTAATGAGGTGTCTGTAGTACTGCTGTTGGGCATCTCTTTTCCATCTTTTTTGAAATTAAAAACAGACCTTACCCACTCAGCAGTGTGTGGAGACCAGTGCTCATTCACATAGTTGTGCTTGACCATAGGAAAAGGCTTAGTCTTTTAATCTTATCTCTATGCCTTTCAGTCATCTAATAAGATTCCCTGCTTTTGAAATAATTTCACTTTTCAGAAATGAATGGACTAATGCGATGTTCCCCTTGACTTTTTTTAAGCTCATTAGAAGCCAAACCAGATATCACTTTGAGCTTTACTTATAAGTTAATCTTTTGATCATCTTATAATATGTATAATGGTATTCAATTACATTTTAAGAGAAAAAGGGATTTTTTAATAACTCTATCTTTGTATAACCATCCACAAATATGAGATGAGCACTTACTCTGTAGGCTTGGTGATGGGGTGGAGGTAATAAAGAGGCTTCCAGAAACCTCTGGTCTAATAGGGAAATGTGTATATATTAGGATATTAATTCAGCTATTAAAACAGAGACTAAATAATAGTGGCTTAAACAAAATAGTTAGTTTTCTCTCTCTCTCTCTCTCTCTCTCTCTCTCTCTCTCTCTCTCTCTCTCTCTCCATCCCTCTCTCCTCCCCTTCCTTCCTCAGAGATTGTCCCCTAAGGTCCTCAGGGACTCCACTCCTTCCAAAAATTGGACTCTAGATCTTTTGGACAAAAGTTACTCTCCCTACAACTTCCCCGGTCATTGGTTGGCAATGGATTATTCCAGTTTGGCTCAAGCCAGAGACCTTGAAGTCTTCCTGAACTCATCTCTTTCTCTTGCACCTCACATCCAACCTGGAAGAAGATCCTGTTTGCTCTCCCTTCCAAACATCCCCTATCGTGTTATCTTCGTGGTGGCAGATTTTGGCTCTCACTCCCACATGCACCTCTGGGCCCTGGGCAGAGGGAGGAGGAAAAGCGAACAGGTGGCTTCCTTTGGAAGAGGTGACCCAGAAGTTGCACATCTCACTTGTACTCATTTCCCATTGGGCAGAACTTAGTCACATGACCATACTCAAGCCAAGAAACTTAGTGTGAAGAAGAAGGAAGAAGAAAAAAGAAACTTAGAGTGTAGGGTAGCCACATGGCCAGCTTGGGGAGCTGTGTTACTAAAAGGAAGGAATGCCCAGACCGGTTTGGCTCAGTGGATAGAGCATCAGCCTGTGGATAGAAGGGTCCCAGGTTCGATTCCAGTCAAGGGCATGTACCTTGGTTGCGGGCACATCTCCAATGTGGGGCGTGCAGGAGGCAGCTAATTGATGTCTTTCTCTCATCGATGTTTTTGCCTCTCTATCCTTCTCTCTTCCTCTCTGTAAAAAATCAATAAAATATATTTTAAAAATGAATAAATAAAAGGAAGGAGTGATTGACCGTGGGAGACAAATAGAAGTCCCTGCTCAGCCACATCTGCAAATATTCCTGCTGCTCCAACAAGGAAGGTCTTCCAGGTCAAGGCTGCACCTCACCTTCTCAACACCTTGCACGTGGTGCGTGGCCAGTAAATATTTGCCGATTGGGTGATTCGACGAATGTACTTCCATCCAAGAGATTTTGTGCAGGGATTTTACTATAATGCCTCCAACAAATACTATTCAATCCCATGGCAAATACTTTAGAAAAAAACAAATGGGCCGAAACCGGTTTGGCTCGGTGGATAGAGCGTCGGCCTGCGGACTGAAAGGTCCCAGGTTTGATTCCAGTCAAGGGCATGTACCTTAGTTGCGGGCACATCTCCAGTGTGGGGCGTGCAACAGGCAGCTGATCGATGTCTCTCCCTCATAGATGTTTCTAGCTCTCTATTCCTCTCCCTTCCTCTATGTAAAAAATCAATAAAATGTATTTTAAAAAATGGCAAAGGACCCGTGGTCACTGATGGGTTCTCTGCACACTTACCCACCTCTTCATGCTAACCTTGGGGGCCCACCATAGTAAAACAGGTGCCAAAGTTAGACTCGGGCTAAATGGTTTGTGTGGCAGGCGGTCAGCGGCTTCACTGATGCTCCCAGAGATGAAGCTACCTCTGGACCTTCATTCTGGGACTCAAACTCCAGAGGTTAGTGTGGTTGCTGTCCTTCCAGAACTCACCCTGCTCCAAGGGTGCCCAGCCTTGCCCTCCTCCCCACCCAGGTGGCAGTCAGGCGGGTAGGACTGTTGTCTCGCGTCCACGAGGAAAGGAAAACGGACGCTGCGGGAGGAAGTAAATAGAGCAGCAGTAAAGCGTCCCTGCCCTGGTCTGAACATCTGTGCAAACTTTCCGCAGCTCCCAGGAGAGGGGGCGGGCCGCGGGCTTGGATCTGTCCAGGGAAACCCCCATCCTCGGCTCTGCGCTCACTGCCAATTTATGATCCTTTGACCTCAGGCGGCCCCGGGCTTATCTGTCTGATGCCTTTGAGGGACAGCCACGCTGGCTCCGTAAACAGGGTAAACAGGAGGAGAAGGCGGCTGTTTGTGGGATTCAGGGTCGTGAACCTTTCTTCGCATGAGCTACTGATTTTATTTATTCTTAATATATTTCTTTATTGATTTCAGAGAGGAAGGGAGAAGGAGATAGAAACATCAATGATGAGAGAGAATCATTGATTGGCTGCCTCCTGTGCACGCACACACACACACACACACACACACCTCGCCCCGGCACTGCACATCGAGCCTGCAACCCAGGCATGTGCCCTTGGCTGGACGAACCTGGGACCTTTCAGTCCACAGTTTGATGCTTTATCCACTAAGCCACGCTGGCTAGGGCACGAGCTACTGAATTTAAACGTCTGCTGCTGGTGCCACGTGAGATACGGGTTCGGTAGCAGAGGGCACAGCCGCACCTCAGTTGGGACGCTCAGGTGAAGATGAAGCCCAGTCGCTCCGTGCACTTGAAAGAAACAGCCTGCGCCCCGTGGGTTTGGAATTTCCTGGCCTTGCCCCGTGCGTCTGGATGAGCCGGGAGTCGGCTGGATCTGGCGAAGACCGCCAGCCGCTCAGCTGGAACTTGGCTACCCCCACCCAGATGTCAGCTCGCATTTGCTGGAGGGTGAACATTTGGCAGCGTGGCCTCGGGCCAGGCCTGGTTCTCGGTGTGGAAGGCCCCGAGCAGCTGGCTGCGCCCCTGGTGGCTGCTGTTTCCAGCTGCTTCAGGGCGCACTGGCCCGGAGGTAAAGGGGCAGCGATGAGCGTTATAAGAATAAAGTGCATTGCTGGCCAGGCCAGCCAAACCCCCGCTCTGTATTCTTGCCGTGACCAATGGCCGGTGTATGAGCTGTTGCACTGGGAGGAAAGGGATGAGATCTCTCTCCCCAGGCCTAAATCTGTGGATTATCCATCAGTAGCGCCTGGAGAACCATGTCAGCACCAGGCTAATGGACGGGAACCATGACCTTGGGCCAGCTGGTTTGCTGACCCCATCTTGCCTAAGCTTTTGGGGTCTGGTACAGCGTAGGAAACACAGTGTCAGAAGGCAGGGTCGGTTGCTTTTTTTATTGAATCACTAATGGAGAGCAAGCAGTGGGCATCGTTAAATCAGGGACCAGACTGGCGTCTCCTACCAGCGTGCCCTACCAGCGATCCACCCTCAGCTGCGGGCGTTGCTGCCCAAGGCAAGCTTCGGGGCCGCTGCATAGTTACCCACTTTTTTCTGCACGAGGGAAGGAAGTAATAGTGGCTCCAGCTCCTGAACATTCAGTGTGATAACCTGACACTGCGATGGCCTTTCTCTCGTCTTATCTGGGGATTCATGTCTAGCTGTATGGCTCCCTGCTTCGACTTTTCCAGAACTCTTGGTTGTTTGGCTGAACTGAAGTGAGAGGAGGAAGGAAAACGTAGCTCTCCGGGCCCTGAGAGTGGGCTGTTTCCTAGGATATTCTCGAGACCTACCTGGAATTCAGATGCTTCATTTTACCGCTTGCAATTTCCCCTCTGCCCCAGGGAATTAAAGGCAGTCTCTCCCGCTCTTCCCTTCCCGCACCCCTCTCCCCTCCTCGCTCCCCCTCAAGTTTTCTTGTCTTTAAAGACGCAGAGCTTTCTGGCATGTTGCCTAGACTTAGGAGAGAGAATCTCTAAACATTTCTTCTAGCCATTGGCATGCAGGCACTGCATAAATCAGCAAGACACTTTGCTGTAAAACTTCCTCATTATCAACAGTCACTACTGTTCCGTGTCGTGAATGCTTCTTTGTCTTCAGAAGGCCTTTCAGACGAAGCAACGCTCTTATTGGAAATGCAGGAGGCACCTGCTTGTGTGCTTGGCTGGTGGAGTGGCAGATGGTTGCCATGACTATAACAAAGCCAGGTTCCTGCAGGTGAGCTAACAATAAATAGTAAATGTGTGGAGCACGATGAGATGGGAGTGGAGATTCAGCTGCCTCACTCTCCATTTGAGTCTCTGGATTGATCCTTGCTAAGGAAAAGCGCTTCGAGATCTAGGTGTGGCTCATCTACCCCATTCAGTTGGGATTGAGTTTTTCTTCTTATTGGAGGCATCGATTAAAATTTAATTACAAAATAAACGCGTTCTGTGTGCCAGAGCTTTGCTGAGTACTAGAGACACGTAAATAAGAACCGGCCTTTGTGTAGATGTACCACAGGGGGTGAGGGCATGAGTGGGGGCGTGGGAGGAGGATGCGGGGTGGGGGAGGTTAAGGACGCATATGTAATACCTTAATCGATAAAGGCAAACATTTAAGGAATAAAAAGAACCACCCTTGTTATCAAGGTGTTCCTAGCCCCTCTAGGGAACTTTTACCTGTCGACAGCAACTCTCTGTAATGCAGTGAGCACTATAATAAGGATATATGCTAGAGACACGGGGTGGGGTTGGGGTTAAGACTATATGGTGGGTAAGGGCACCTGGTCTTGGATGGCAGATGTATCGGGTGAAATCTGGATCTGCCATTATCAGCTGGGATTGAAAGAAATACAGTGGTACCTTGAGATACGAGTTTAATTCATTCTGTAACCTTGAGGCGTGGGAAACTATGAGACGCTCGAGTCTCGGTAAACTGGTGGGTCGGTAAACAGCCGAGCTCGCGATTACTCGTATCTCAACTGTTGCTCGTATTTCAAAGCAAAAATCGCTCGCTCGATGGCTCATATCTCAAAAATCTCGTATGTTAGGGCACTCGTATCTCGAGGTACCACTGTACTGGGGGTGATGAAGAAGTGCTCAAGACAGGGTCTGACACCTGACGTGCTCAGTGGATGATGATTTGCACCCGATGAGTCAGCGATTGATCCAGGGTTTATTTGGTAGAAGTCTGGGCAGCACGAGAAGCGTCGTGGAGGCTGAGCCCACAGCAGGGGACACCTGTGAAGAGGTGAGACTCCTGGCTGTTTAAGAAGAGCCTGCCCCTCAAGGCGTTGGAGCAGGAGTGGGTGGAAAGGGTGGAAAGGGTGGAAAGGATGGAAAGGGTGGAAAGGGTGGAAAGGGTGGAAAGGGTGGGAAGGGTGGGAAGGGTGGAAAGAGGGTCAAGAGCTTTAGAAAAGACAGAAGCCAGATTGAGAATCAATTTGCAATGTCAGACTGAGAGGTGAGACTTGCCATTGAAGACAGTGGGGGAGTTATCGGCGTTTGCAAGCAAGAAAGCGGCCCAGAGAGACGTGTTTTAAAAAATAGCCTCTCTCAGAGCCGAGTGTGAAATTGTCTGGAGCGGAGGATAGTCAGAAAGCGAGTACGCCCGGTGCCAGCAAGAAGTCCCGTTCCCATCCCCTCCGTCGGTATGTGGTGAGGGCCTATTGTTGGCGTTTTGCTAAGAACAAAGCAAGACAGAATGTGGGCAAGGGATGGAGGGAAGAAGGGAGGGAAAACAACATGTTTCCCTGAGATTTAATTGATCTGGAAACAGGGATGAGGAAGAAGGAGAAAAATAATTTCAAGGGGACAGGAGAGATTTTACACCCTTGGAATTCAACATATTTCATCGGAGCTCGGAAAGAGAGACGCTTCCTTTCCTGGCTGCCTCTCTCCTCCCCCTCCATCTTGGGAGAGAACTCTCAGGGGCTGGTGACAGCCAGCTCTCTGAACATTCGCTCTGTGGCCTTCTGAGGCCAGGCCGGGCTCGGCAGGAGCTTCCAGAGAGATCAGGAAAATGGAGCGAGCGGTGAGAAATCAAACAGCTTGGGACAGTATCCGCAGGGCTCACCGTGGCCCCTTGAATGCTCAGCTTTAATTTTCTTTTTTAAAGAGAAATGTCAGTTGACTTTGGAAAGTTGTTTTCCTGTCGAAGTGGAAATGTTATGAGAGGCGCTGTTAAATCATGGAAAATGTGAGGCCATTGGCTGCGAGGTCGGGGACGGGATCTCGGGCCATCTTCGCTTAACGGTCGAGTGAGTGCTGATGGGTAAATATTGACGAGGAAGCCAGGAGGAAACAAGGAGAGGAAAAAGGATGGCAGCCTGAGATGGTTTCGCTGATTGGAAAGACATTCATGAGGGAAGAACAACACCGTTTTAAAAAGACAGAGATACAGGAGACCAAGGAGGGGGCCACTCTATCTGTGACTATGTTTAGTCTTCTAGAAGTTATCAGCCACACCCTTATTGGAAAGAGGGCATGATTTATTGCCACGGTTGAAGAAGAGTCCATAACTTATATATTGCATTGTAGGGAGTCTAACAGGGTAAATTTAATCATCATGAAAGGAAACACATGATGTGTAGCATGTGTGTGAGCCAGAATCTTACCAGGAGACTCTCGCCCAGCCAGATTCTTTTATCAGATGCACCAGTGAGAATCATTCCACCAACTGGAGTGCAAGTAACATTGCCTCCCTCCTATTTTTTAAAACAGATTTTTATTGATTCCAGAGAAGAAGGGAGAGGGAGAGAGATAGGAACATCAATGGCGGCGAGAGAGAATCATCCATCAGCTGCATCCCACAAGCCAACGCACGGGGGACTGAGCCCACCACCTGGGCATGTGCCCTGACCAGGAGTCGAAACGTGACCTTCTGGTTCACAGGTCCATGCTCAGTCACCGAGCCACACCAGCTGGGCAGCATCCTCTGATATTTCAAATCTCTGGAACTCCCATACACACTATTAGCAGGCAAGCTAATCTCCTGTGACCTGACCCCTCGCCCTAATTGTTCAGCAATCGCCAGGGCTTATTCAGTTAAAAGGGGGCCCTGGGCCTCCACATGCTTCGCCTAGATTGCTGAGGTGTCGTTAGTCCCCCTGCACTTGCTTCAACAAGGATAGTGTTGAACACGGGCCCTCTGTGGTCTGACAGTCATTGCTTGTCCACTGCTGCTGGGAATCCTAGCTGGTCCTGCTGGCCACCCAGGCCAAGGACTGTCCTCATCAAGAGGATTCACCTCTGCAGCCACTTCTCAGACCTAGTTGTGCTGAGTCGAGGCCTCTTAAGCATCTACCTCATGGAATCCTTTGCCCAAGGTCCGCTTCTCTATTAGATCCTCGCAATAAAGGATCTTGAAACACTTTTCCTTATAGACAGCAGGACCACTAGCCTACGTTTATACTTATACCTTAGGCCACTTCTGATTGGATTATTGTCATTTGTCTTAATTTTAAAAAAAAAGCGTGGAATAAAAATTTAATCTCTGGTAGGTTCCCTATGCTAAGACACCTCCATATGTGAGTGTGTTCAGGCATTACCTTGTTTCATAATCCATTATAATCCCAGAACCCCAGGGAGTTCAAGCTGAGCTTCCAGTGGTGTCAATCTGTTGGGAATCCCTTGTGGCCACACTCTGTGTTTTTGCTGGTGAGGAATAGTCTGCTCTACCATGCAGCCCACATTCCCAGCACATACACATATTCGTGTGCGACAGAGAGGCCAAAAGGTGAATGGTTAGCCACGAAAGGTCTGCTTTGTCCTGTGTTGCTGTGTACAAAAGGGTGGTGGTGTCTTTAGTTGAAAAGGATTTCAGCCAAGAACAGCCACCAGTGTTATAGAGTATTTCCCTGGCTTTTCCAAACCTACTTCCCCATTTTTGCTGGAAAGCCTTTGGATGTGAGGTGCAGGCTGGAAGGAGGCTAGTGGGAGGGAAACCCGTGATACAGAGGGTTTGAGAGAAAGGAGACTATGGGATGGATGGTGGACAGGAGGTGGTGAGGTGTGGGAGGCGCTGTGCACGAAAGCTCTCTGTGTTCCAGCGTCAAGCAGGAAGCGCGATGGTGATTGGATCCATCTTCATTGACAGCAGCTGTGCTGGCTGACAGGGCACAGCTGAGCAGCCAAACGGAGCTCTTGTTTCCCAGGATGCAGGGAACCGTGTAATTTACTGTTCCGACAGGAACACTTTTGAGAGTATGAATATTACTCCTCCGATAATAAAGCCAGGCAGCAGGAGTGAACCGGGACCATGGCAGGCAATCCAGAAGTTCTGATCATTCAAACCGTGATAGACTTGTATTTTGAAAATTAAGCTCTTAGCTGGGAAAAAATGCATTATTCTGATTTGCTGTGGGAACTCCTAAAAGCTGTACCACCTCAAGGGAAGGACAATCTGGTTGTACAGAAAAGACGCACACCCAAAGAAATTGCCAGGAACCATTCAGGGTGACTCTAACCAAGTGCCAAATAACTGTCAGCCGTGGGTTGGCACTTACACCTCAATAAATGTCATAGAATATGGTAGGAAGGGCAGTAGCCTTGGGGTTAGAAGACCTGGATCAGGTCATGAATCTGTCTTCAGCTGGGTGACCTGATGCAAGGTACTTCATCTCTTGGAGCAGCCATTTAGTTGTTCATTGGCTTCAGGCGTTCATTCAGGAAACACATGGACTTGCTCCGTGCCACTGTGTCTGTGGTGGTAAAGAACATAACCCATCCAGAGACACATTCCTGGGTCAAGTTGCAGCTACGCTTCTCACTTGGAGACCTTGAATTTATTTAACCCCTCTGAGCTTCCGTTTCCTCGTCTGTTAAAGAGTGATAATAAAGCCCAACTCGTGGAGCGGTTGCAAGCTATTATAAATGAGGAAAATAAAGTGAGATTGTGTATATAAAACATTGAACAGTTTCTGACTCATAGAAAAAGCTTAAGCAATGATAGCAATGATTATTACTCTGGGTACGAGACTAGTTGCTGGGAATGCAAAGGAGAGTGGGGGGGAGGAACAGGCAAAAGCAGACAGTGGTGTCCGCCTGAACACCTCCCTGGACGGTTGGGGGAGTCCCTGGAGACATTAGGTAAAGGACTTCACAAGCCAGATAACAGGCTGAACAAAGGAAAGACTGTCAGGCTATTATCCGTGGTTGGGGCATTGTCTAGATTCTCCCCTTTTCCTGTGAGGATGGAAATAAGAGATAACCCCGCGTGTCTTAAATAACCCGCACATGCATTCTCTCACAAAACAAGAATTCCAGAGGTAAAATGTTTCCAGGGTTGGTTATTTCTATGCTTTAATGATCTCATCAAGAGTCCATATTTCGCTGAAACCGGTTTTGTTCAGTGGAGAGTGCATCGGCCTGCGGACTGAGAGGTCCCAGGTTCGATTCCAGACAAGGGCACGTATCCTGGTTGCAGGCACATCCCCTGTGGGGGGCGTGCAGGAGGCGGCTGATTGGTGTCTCTCTCTCATCGATGTTTCTAGCTCTTTATCCCTCTCCCTTCCTCTCTAAAAAAATCAATAAAATATATATTTTTTTTAAAAAGAGTCCATATTTCCACTGCCATTCTCAGATGTTGCTTGACATGGGCCGCAGTAGCTCTAGAATTTACATCCTCAGCACACCACACCCAGGCAGGGACATCTCTGCCTTGTATCTTAGCATCTAAGAAGCCCTTTTCAGAATCTCATCCCTGCCCTCGTACACTAGCCTGTCAGTCTCATCGAGCAAAATTGGATCCCATTTCTTTTCCTAAGCCAGTCAGTGATAAGATAAAGCTACTATAATTGGCTTATGGTAACCAAGGTCCACCCTCCTGGGGCTGGGAATTCTTGCATTTCCCCCCAAAATCAAGGCATTGCAGAGGATACAGGGCACCTGG
>PVJN01064404.1:0-10518 GCA_004026805.1 Lasiurus borealis
TTATAACTGCAAATATTTTCATATCTAGCTATAATAATGAACTGGTTAAAAATGCAAATTCTCAGCGACTGCTCCAGGCCTACAAAATAAAAAGCTCAAGGGGTGAATCCAGGAATTTAACATTTACTCGTCTAGAGTTTGAGAATCGCTTCAGTAAAAGACATACAATCTAACCGCGTTAATTATGGATTCCATGTTTTTGAATTCATGACTCTCTAAAATTTACTTGTAACTGGTGGAATGAGAAGGGCTGGGAAATGCTACTTATGCTTTATACATCTCTGTATTGAGTTCTGTAACCTTTCCACTGTTGTCTAGTAGGGTTTTTGTTTTGTTTTTTTTTATTGCTGTGTTTCCATTGTCATTTGAAGATGCATGCGTTTGCACAATGATAAAAATTATCCACCAACATGTGTACATTCCCAGCTGAGGTGAACAAAGGAACGTTCTGTTTCTTATTTCATCTATCAGACTTAAACAAGATTTCTATATTTGTGCCACCTTTCTTGCATTTTTGTGCTTTTGTGTGTTTATGATTTTGCTGTTTATAATGGCCCAGAGTGCTGTCCAGTATTCCTAAATGCAAGAAACTGTAAAGTGTATTTATGGAAAAGATTCATGTGTTAGTCATGAGTTATAATACTGTTGATCGTGAGTTCAATATTAATAAATCAACAATACACATTACATAAGTTGTCTTTAACAGAAATGCACATAAATGATTTGCAATGATTGATTAAGGAACATGTGACCTGAGGCTCCCAGGGACCTAACCCTGTGTCTCCCCTTTGGAAAATGATTTAATATTGACTAAGTCAGTGTTCTAGTCAACTTTATAAAAATAACTACCCTGGCCAGCCCAGTGCTGCTCAGTGGTTGAGCATCAGCCTATGAACAAGGAGGTCATGGTTAAATTCCTGGTCAGGGTCCATGTCAGGGTTGTGGGCTCACTCCCAAGTAAGGAGTGTGTAGGAGACAGCTGATAGATATTTTTCTCCCTCCCCCTTCCCCTTCTGCTCTCTAAAATCAATAAAAAATATATTTTAAAAAATAACCACTTGAATAAAAATGGACTGTATAGAAGCACTGTCTATATTGGAAACACAAAAGGAAATAAGCCAAAAAAAATACAAAAGATAAAAAGCCCTTCCCCAGGCCTTCATCATACTATTGCCTGTGTCCATGGGTTATGCATACATATATGCAATTAAGTTCTTTGGTTCTTTGGCCTGAGAAGGGGGCAGGAGTGGGGCGGAGGAGGTCAATGGGGCAGTGGGGTGGGGAAGGATACATCTGGAATACTTTCAACAATAACAATAAATTTTTTAAACAGATAAGAAACCAAATGTTACTGACAGGAAAAGAAGTTAAGTCAATAATGGTATATTCATATGCTGAAATACAATACAGCTGTGAAGACTAATTAACATAAATATGTATGGCATAATGTATATATGTATAAGTTCATTTTATTATAATACTAGAGGCCCGGTGCATGAAAATTCATACATTGAAGGGAGATCCCTTAGCTCAGCCTGCCCCCTCTCACAGTCTGGGAGCCCTCAGGGGCAAGAGGTGACCCAGTGGTCAGAGGAAGGCAATGCCCCATCACACCTCTGCTGCTGCCACTGCTGGCAGTGCAAGCCTCAGCCAGCCCTGGTTACCTGAGACTCGGGCAGTTCTGGGCTGCTGGGCAGCTGCCATCTGCGGCTTACCTGTGTCTCAGGCTGGCCCTGGGCAATAGGACAGCTGACATCCAAGGCTTGCCTACATCTGGGGCCGGCCCTGGGCAGCAGGGGGCTGAGGGAAGTGGGTGAAGGTCAATTAGCATATTCCCTCTTTATTAGACAGGATGAATGGCAAAGGGACATAATGTTAAATGAAAAAGAAAGTCCCAAGAGAGGAAATTTAATATGAGTATAGAGTCCAAAAGCATGGTAAACGATGTATATTTACAGATGTAAGCATGGGTCAAACCATGATGGTTAAAAGCCAAAAAAATGACAAATGACAAGTTTAGTATAAAGTCACTGCAGGACTAGGGGGAGACAGAGATATAACAAAGGAGAGACATTTATATAGATAAAAGTGTATAGAAAAGCAATGAGGATATTAAAAACATGTAGAAAAGAAAGGATGATGTATGGATAGCTGGCATAAAGGGTATACATGACAAATTATGACTATGCCATGAATCCATAATTTTGACAAATATCCTATTTAATAAAGAAGGATATACTAATTGACCCTCACACCGTCACAAAGATGGTGGCACCCACAGCCAATAAGGAGGGAATATATTAATTGACTGCCCCACTCTCAAAGATGGCAGTGCCCAAAGCCAATAAGCAGGGGATATGCTAATTGACTGCCATGCCCTCAAAGATGGCAGCACCCACAGCTACAAGTTGGTGGCACCCAGTCCCTCAACCGCACCAAGGCGCCTGCCTCTAGAGTCCCCCAGTCCCTTCAGCCCACCAGTGCCCAGACTGTCCCAAGGCACAGGAAAGCCTTGGATGGTGGCCACCCAGCCTCCCAGGAACACCTGAGGCTAAGGTAACCAGGGCCGGCCAAGGTTTGCACTGCAGGTGTGTTATGAGGCATTGCCTTCCCCTGATTGCCTAGTCACCTCCCACCCCTGAAGGCTCCCAGACTGTGAGAGAGAGAGGAGGCAGGCTGTGCTGAGGGACTGGGGGAAATTCATGCACTAGGTCTCTAATATATGTATATATATATATGTATATATATGTTATATATATACATACACACACACACACACACACACACACACACACACACACACATATATATATATATATACCCGAGATTTAATAAAGCAATGATGATGCCATACTTATTAAATTTTAATCGTTATTAGTGTTTATAAATATATTTCTATAGTGATTTAATACTTGATAAAAAAGTTTAAAAGATATAAAAATGTAAAAATACTTTGTTTGGAATACAAATTTTGTTTGGAATTATTAACTTGAAATGAAATAGTGTGTAATTTTTTTACTGGAACTTAAAGACCACAAATAAAAACCAATATCATCAAAGAATAATGATATATTTTTCTTGTGATTTAATGTTTATAAGGTTCTTCTATATATAAAGCCCAATATAAATCTGTTCTCTGGCATTGTCATTTATAGTATACCTTAAGAAAATATATTTAAGAGGTCGTATTAAAAAATTAAAGTAGAAAAGTCTAGGACTTCAGGTTCTAAATCTAATGGTCTTTTAATTATATTGGTGCAATTCTTATAATCCATAATATATGTATAACTCCATAATGTTTAACAAACACTTTGGGGTACCTTTTAATAAATTAAATGTATATATCTATATGTCTATGTATCTATATCTATATATCTATAGCTATATGTCTATGTCTATATATCTAAATATTTAATTTTATATATACTATAATATGCTAATAATATAAAGCTCACATATGGTGAATACTGGCTATAATAAAACCAAAAATAATATTTGTAAATTGTTCATATAAAACTAGAGGCCAGGTCCATGAAGTTAATGCAGGTGGGGAGTGGGGGAGAGGAAGACCCTCAGCCTGGCCTGCAACCTCTTGCAATCCAGGACCATTTGGGGGTTGACTGAATGCTGGACATTCTTCTCGCAACTGGGGACACTGGCTCCTAAACCGCTGGCCTGCCTGGCTGTCTGATCACCCTTAACCACTGGTCTGTCTGCCCGATCCCCCTACCACTGGCCTACCTGCCCAATCATCCCTAATTGCTTGCCTGCCTGCCTGATCACCCCTATCTGCTCTGTCTGCCTGTCTGATTGGCCTTAACTGCACCTGCCTGCCTGATCACCCCTAACCACCTCTGCCTACCTGCCTGGTCACCGCTAACTGCTCATCTGCCTGCCTGATCAGACCTAACCACTCACTGCCTTCCTGATCACCCCTAACTACCCTGCCTACCTGCCTAATAGCCCCTAACCACTCATCTGCCTGCCGGATTGCCCCTAACTACTCACCTGCCTGCCTGATGGCCTCTGCCTCTGTGGCTTTGTCCAGAAGGACATCTGGAATGACATCCAGTCTAATTAGCAGATTACAATTTTATTGTTATAGATGGTTGAATGAATTTCCAAGACCATCATTTTCCACATCGATGAACTACAGTGTTATCACAATGAATGTGTCAATGTTCCCACTCTTATACATTCTCTTTTAAAATATTTTTAAATCATCAAAGACTTCACTAGCCATGGAACTTCAATCTAGTGAAGAGCACTTTGAGTGATCTTCATAATTGGTCAATTACCAAGAGTGAGTTTTCAACTCTAAGTGTTTTATATATGGTATCAATCTAAGATCAGCTTTAAAAACCAAAGTGGCTATCAAGTTGATAAAATAATCAAAGAATCAGTTCATGATTCTCTAATCCATCATGGATCAGAAAACAAATATATTGCCTCAAAGACATTTGGTGTGATCAGACTACTACACTGGAACACTACTGAAGGAAATTATTATTTCTGCCAGAACTAAAATCAACATAATATGAAATAAAGAGTCATACAATATTTTTTTTCTTTCTTTTCTGGGAGGTTGTCTGCGGACATTTGAATTTACTGTGCTAAATAATACTGTGCTAAATAAAAGCCTCTGTGAATTGCTGAAAACATTGGAAAATAAAATAAACCTCTGTACACTTGCCGAAAATATTTTTTTCTTCATTTAACATGGTTATACAATGTGTCAATTATCTAGTCACTTAGAATTCTCATGAAGAAAGAAACAACTTTCTCTATAGAGAATCAGTTGGCTTTCATAATACTCAGAGAATATTTGCATAATAACACTGCTAAAGCTGCAAGGTTAAATCCATTAATTTATTGGGAACAGAACAGGCTGTTCTGGTTGGCTGTTACAAAAATTGCTTTTTGCACTTGTCTTCTCCACCATCAAGTATTTGCTTGGAGCACACAATTACCATAGGAAAGTCTATGTTGCCAAGCAAGGAACCTTATTTAACATGGAAAGTGAGCACTTCACTTTCTGAAAATGAAAAAAAAAAAATTAATCTTGAAAAGCTTCCTAATTAACATTTTCTCCTTCACCAGTTGTTTCTTAGGATAAAGTAGAGGATGGCGATTCAGATGAAGGTTAACTACATGAACCCATTTCTGCAGCACGTCATCTCTCAACAGTCTCTTTTTAGAACTAGAAATAACCTCATGGCTTCTTTAGGTACCTTCTCCCCTAAATGATCAATTTAAAAATAGGATACTTATTTTCAAAAGACATCAAACCATCCCTTGAAGTTTACTTTACACATTCAAGAACTGTTTAATAAAAGTAGGGTAAATTTACAGCATTTTTCTGAATCCATAGCAGAAATCATTAAAACAAGAAAGGGGTAGACCAAGAGTTAAATCACATCTGAAAAATAAACTACATTCAGCCAAGTATCAATAATTCAATAATGCATATCACCAATAATGTAACTAATTTGAGAAACGTGTCCTGTCTGGGTTTGCTAAGTCAGAGGAAACAAAAATTAGAGAATTTGTAAAATGCTTTTTTTTTAAAAAAAAAGGATAAAGTCAGTTATAAATACAAATAATAGCAGATATCTATGTATTTCATTCACATTATGCATTGAATTCCATGGTGAAAGGAGAGTCAGACAAACTAGTAGAGACAAAGAAAGATAGTAGAGGGAGATAGGAAGTAGAGAGGAAAGAAAAAGGATAGTATAAAAATAAATCCTTTTTCTTCAACAACCCAATCATATGCCTTTTCAGTATGATGTTGAAATCCTTTATGTTGAAATATATATGGGCGGGATGGGAGCACATTTGGGTAAAAACAGAACATTGTCCCTTGAAACAAGGAAGCTCAATATTACATTATCTGTGCATTTTAAGAATCTTCAATAATAAGGCATTTCTGTGCTTTCGTTTGATATTCCTGTCTTTCCATCCTTTTAATCTGCCAATATTCTATAACATCTTCTGAGTTTCAGTCAAATGTGTTCCCATCTATGAAGCTACCCCAGACCCCCTCAGCCTAAATTAAATGTTCTTTCTTCCAAATCCCCATACTATTTATTCTTACTCCCATTATGAAACTAAATTTGTATTAGAGTTAAATTGCTTCCTTTTTGTTCCATTTGTTTATTATAATTTTTATATCTATTAATTTATTTTGGTGGTTAAAGTATTATATAAGTGTTCTTATCCCCTCTTGTCCTGCCCACCATCCCATTCACGTCCTCATCCCCTGGTGTCTGTGTCCATTGGTTAGGTTTACATGCATGCATACAAGTCCTTTGTTGGTTTCTTCTCCTTACCCCCACCCTCCCTTACCTTTCCTCTGAGGTTTGACAATCTGATTGATGTCTCTCTATCTCTAAATCTGTTTTTGTTCATCATTTTATGTTGTTTGTTATATTCCTGAAATGAGTGAGATCATGTGATATTTATCTTTCTCTGACTAACTTATTTCGCTTAGCCATAATGTTCTCCAAGTCCATCCATGCTGCTGCAAATGGTAGGAGTTCCTTCCTTTGTACAGCAGCATAGTATTCCATTGTGGAGATGTACCACAGTGTGTTTTTTTTAAATATATTTTATTGATTTTTTACAGAGAGAAAGAGAGAAGGATAGAGAGTTAGAAACATCGATGTGAAAGAGACATCTATCAGCTGTCTCTTTCATGCCCCCTACTGGGGATGTGCCCACAACCAAGGTACATGCCCTTGACCAGGATCAAACCTGGGACCTCTCAGTCCGCAGGCCAATGCTCTATCCACTGAGCCAAACCGGTTTCAGCGATGTACCACAGTTTTTTAATCCATTCATCTGCTGATAGGCATTTAGGCTGTTTCCAAATCTTAGCTATCGTAAATTGTGCTGCTATGAACATAGGGGTAAATGTGTCTTTTATGACTGGTGTTTCTAGTTTCTTGGGATATATTCCTAGAAGTGGGATCAATGGAATTGCTTCTTGAAGGAGAATGACATCATTTACATATTGGCACCAGCACCTTGAATAATTCCAACATAATGTTGTAAAATGTATTTGGTGACTGATATATGTTGAAATTCTTCCATCAGAAAATATTCTGTTGGCCTAATTCTCATATGTCAAAACTAGGGGCCCAGTGCATGAATTCGTGCATGGGTGGGGCCTGGCTGGGCCTGTCAGGAGGAGGAGACAGTCCGAGGTTGGTCAGTGGATCCACCCCAATCTGGCCCAATCAGGGCTGGCCCAGCTGGTGGGAGGGGCCAAGGGCAATTGGCCTGGAGGCCCCACCTCAGATTAGGGTGGGAGGGCCAATTGGGGATGGAGCTAGCTTTGGGGAGGGGATGTGGGGATTATGGCTGGCTGGCCTAACCCCTATTGGGGTAAGGGGCCAATGAGGGTGGGATTACCTGGGGAGAGGGGCTGTGGGCATACCAGGGTAGTGAGGGCCCATCACGGGTAGAGCTGGCTGGGGAAGGGACTGCGGGCAAATCAGGGTGGGGTTGGCCAATTGGGAATGGGGCTGCCCAGGGGGAAAAGACCACAGGGGATGGGGTTGGATGGTTTCCCCACTCTCCATCAGGGTGAGAGAGGCTGATCAAGGGTAGGGCCGGCTCAGGGGAGGGGTGGCAGGAGGTTGGCCAATTAGTGCCACCCCCAGATAAGCCAGTTCTGCTGGCCACAGTGGGTGTCATAGCAACTAGTCATTCTTTCTGGTCATTAAAGCATTATGGTTGCTGGCTATATATATATATATATATATATATATATATATATCTTATTTTTTTATTAAAAAAAACAATAATCCACACATCATGAACTTAGATTGACCATCCTTTAAAGTGATCTAATCAATTCAGCAGCCAGAGTGATTAGATTTATCAATATGTGTCATACTACCCTAGTCACAAGTGCACGATGGTTTCCCATTTCACTCATGGAACAAGCCAGAGTATTTAAATAACCAACAAGCCAGAGTTTTTAAATGACCCTCTGACTTTATTGCTTCCATTCCCTTCCTCCTCCATTCTCTTCTCATCCTCTGTTTGAATCATAGGGACCTCTTCCCTAGGCTTATCTTACCATAGGTCTCTTGCCTTTGCTCCTCTCATTGCCTAGAAGGCTCTTCTCCTAATAAAACATGGTCCGCTCTTTGACCTCCTTTAGATCTTTATTCAAAAGGCACCTATTAGAACTTTTGTTAGCTACCTTATATAAAATCATGCTCCCTGACATTTTCTATTCTTCTCCTCTACTCTGTTTTTCTCATTAGTATTTCTACCTGAAATATAATACACAAACAGACACATCATCATTGGTGTCATTGTCATCATCATTGTTGTCATCATCATCAACATCATCATCACTTTCATATTTACTTATATATCTCAGAGACATACAAACTCCAGAATGGCAGGGGTTTCTTTTTTTCTGATAGACTAACTGTTCCATTCCCAGATACAGTCTGACAGAAGGCCCTCAATAAATAGGAACCAAATGTTAATCGAATCAGTAAAGCTTCTATACATCTATTGGTAAAGTGCCTTTGAGTAGATAAACAGATTTTTGTTGGCATGTTCAGCCCTGTTATACTTTTAAACTTTCCACAGAAATGGCTACATTCCAAGGCTGGAAGGTAGAGAAACAAAGTTTAGTCATTTTCCAGTATGGAAGAGAGGAAACATGGACATTGAAATGCATTCTGTGTTGAGGCAGCAGAGTCATTCAAGAACAGAAAACATGTGAATTACAGTTGACTCTTGGCTTACTTTAATCAGTAAAAAGTTTCTAACATCCTGAAATTCAAACTTAGGTAATGTATATACACGTATCAGATAATTCTTAGAGATATTTGCACATCTATGTTCACAGCAGCACAAATCAAAATAGCCAGGAGGCGGAAGCAATCCTTATATCCATGGACAGCAGGATGCATAAAGAGTATGCAGTTTATACATATGATGGGGTAGTATGAAGTCTTAAAAAAGAAGAAAGTTCTGTCACATGCTGTTGCATGAATGAATTTTGAGGACCTTATGCTCACAAAAGGACAAATACTGTATAATTTCATTTACATGAAGTATTTAAAGTAGTCAAACTGGTAGAAAAAGAATGTAGAATAATGATTGTCACTGGCTGAGGGGAGGAGAAAGTGGGGAGTCATTTTTCAAATGGTATAGTGTTTTAGTTTTGCAGGAGAGAAAAAATTAGAAATATGTTGTACAACAATGTGAATATATTTAACACTATTTACCTGTACACTTAAATATGGTTAAAATAGTCAATTTTATGATGTGTTTTTAACCACACTTAAACATTTTTTTATAAAGAACAAAATGAATGATAGCTGTAACTCTGCAGTTGCAGATAACTTAAACCTGCATCCATAAATGCATATTTTTTTATTAGTTTTCAAAGGCTGTTTCCATGTTGGTTTATTTTTCAAAAGTAGGTATTTCACATCAGTAAAATAATTTAATGACAACTCAAAGCCATGGATTTTAAGCCACTCTTCACAGGCAATTACCTATAAAGACTTTGTCTTAAAAATAATAATAAATTTTATGTTGCAATATGTTATTTTAAATTATAAAAGATTTGTATTTGTTTAGAAGTGATAATTCCATAATTGTAATTTTGTAAAACTTTAAAATTCACTTTTAGTGCTTGCCAGTTGTCAAAAATAATTTGGGTTTATTCTCTTACCACTGGCAATTGCAATACATCTATGATTACTGCCTAGACACATTTACTGGGAATATTAATTATCAAAATCCATTTGTCCTTTAGAAACATCTGGTATTGATAATGCCATTTTGCTGTTCTACGCTAACTATATCCAAATACAAACAAGTGTGTATTTTGCATTTTCCTGCATGTGTAGGTTGTAGACTAAATTGTATCTCCTAAATAGATCTGTTGGAAGTCCTAATTCCTGAGAACTGTGTATATGAACTTATTTGGAAAGAGGTCTTAACAGCAGTAATCAAGTTAAATCAAAATCATATTGGATCCCGGTGGGCCCTAAATGCCATGGCTAATTTTGAGTGCCCCACGTTTGGCTGCCAGTTGCAATCCCCCTCTTCCCCGCCCACATCCCATGTGGTTCAGGGTTCAGGTTCAGGGTTTGGGTTCTGGAGGAGGCCGCACACAAATGAAAGAGACTAGACAAGAAAGTATAAATTTGGGAATATTAGGGGCTAGGCAGGAGCCCAAATCACGAGGAAGGACTCCACCCAGCTCTGGCCTTGCTATCCCTTTTAGTATGACTATGGGATATACCTATAGCCTTTAGGTTGGCAATTCCAATAATAGCCAATCAGTAAGAATTTACATAAAACTAAAAGGTGGAAGTTGTTTTAGTTACCATTGTCTCAACTAGGCTGTGGGTGGTTGGCTCTGACCTTTCAGAACCTTCAAGGTTAACCAGCCTTCTGGGTTCCTTGTCCACACTTCTCTGCTAGTGAAGGCAATGGGTGGCTCCCAACATCTCCCCAATTTTTTTTCCTTAA